>JAEAOA010001763.1:850000-1162500 GCA_016746295.1 Potamilus streckersoni
GTTTTCCAGTTTTTTTCCTCCACCAGTAATACTGGCCGCCATGTATAACATTGTGCTAGCAAATGTCGTTAAAGCATCAATTATTCTTTCATAACAGCAGCAACAACAACAACAACAAAATGGAAACATGCACGTGCTTTTATGATCAGTGATATGCGTGTTCCGTGTATAAAAACCACCTAAATTTCAACCTAACCCGTGTTTTTTTTTCTGGCCTGATAACATTGACTATAATCTGACAGAAGATCATCAGATTCATGTTTATCAGTGGGCTAAATTGCATTACTCTTGAATTTCATGTTCTTTGTTACATTTCTTTCGACCTTCAACATTTTTTGACAGGATATGTTTTTAAAAAAGATTTTAAATCGATGTCTATATTAAAATTCATTTTAGTGCTGGATGTGCATTTTTTGACACCAGAATTTAAACAAATGTATATATTACAATTCCATGCAGTGCTGCATGGGTATTCTTATTATCATCAGTATGTTGATCGGTATGTCAATGTCATGGTGATCTATAAATAAATTTTCAGTCATTTGAGTCCGGGTCCCTACTTCAGTCTCTATGGCGTAGCATATTTCATTATAAGTGACATTGTCGTTACTGTGGTCAGGTGCTTCACTGCATACAGTTCACTAACTCATGAGTGTAATACAAGAAGAAATAAAACTAATGTCGAGGCCGCTTCCCATTGGACATTGTCAGATTTACTAAAACTACACCTCCGAAATATTAATATCTGATTTGATTCCATTCTTTTCACACGTTTATAACCCGTCTCAATGAAAGTTGTCGGAAGAATCAAGAGACAGCATAAGCAGCAGAATATAATTGCAAAACTATTGTCCAAACACGCGAGATTAACACCTTTACTTCTGGCATTCACAAAGTAATCCATCAAAACTACAGCATTGAACAGACCAAAAGTATAGCCAACGATCGTATGACGTATCCAGATACTTTGCACACATACATATCGATAACAACAAAAACAATGTAATGTTACCCTCCCCTAAACAAGAATAAAGATAAGCAAACAAACAAACAAAACATGTGTCCATAAGCTCATTCTGTACAATCTGCTAATATACAGATGTGTACCACAGATGGCGTGGTGCGAAGGTACAAGTTTTTAAGCACATTCTTTTTCTGTATTTAGCTAGTATTAGTACTTTGATTCTGTTGACAATCCATTAAATAAGTGGTGAATCAGTGTTCACATCATTTTGTTTTCAGTGATTCTCTTCGTCCAGCATGAATTAAATTTCACACTGTGTTGAATTATTTTTTTTTTACCTTAAAAGTCATTTAATATGATTGATAAGTTTACCTTAAGACTGTACATTTTCAGAACCACAGTTCATTTGACATGCTAAAATTAGACAGAAAAAAACTCTTTCTTCTTTGGAATCAACTATTTTTAAATTATTCACTATAAGAATATGCTTGGAATTATTTAATTTGATGTTAGTGATAGTTAATCACAGTATAAACGTATACTCAAAATATCCAAAAATGACATGTCACCAATTCTTTAAAGGAATTTCCATTTCGTTTGCTGTCGAGAGTTCTAAATTAGATGTCTAAACACGGATGGAAATTGTCTTTTTGCCCAAATTGTTGGAAATTTATATTATGGAAACCAGACTGAAAATCACAAAATCACTTGCAATGGCATTGATATTTTAGGCGTATAGTAAAAACTAAAATTTGAATTGTATCCACTTATACAGAAAGTACAGAATTGAGAAAATTCTTGAGCTTTCCAAATTGTTTTATGTCTGCTGTTTTTTTTTTCTGCCGCTAACCGAACCTTCTTCGATTACAATCTTGCGGTAAGTATAGTTTCCTAAACCCAATTTGATCATGGGCCCAGAACAAGGAAGAATTCCACGGCAGAACTCTATAAACAGTGGGATGCAAATGACTTTCAAATTTTCACTATAAATTGGTATAAGAATTATTTATAATTACCTGCGCCAGGAATAGCTTAGAATCAAATTTAGAATCTGGAACCATACGAGCAGAAGAGATTTATTGGATTTCTTCAGATCACAAACACATTAGACACACATTCTCGACTACATGCTTACATTTGTTTGGAAGCATTTACTTTATCAGGATTTTTGTACAGTTTATGGTCTCTAAAATTTTGAAATTCACACAGATATATATATATATATATATATATATATATATATATATATATATATATATATATATATATAATTTGTAATCGTTCATATAATCGCTCATATATATATATATATATATATATATATATATATATATATATATATATATATATATATATATATATATATATATATATATATATATATATATATATAATTTGTAATCGCTCATGATCCTTTGTCTTGTATGTATTAATTAGTTTGTAGAGCTAGGGCGTTATCTAAGACAGCTTGTAGCACATCACCTATAGTGTATACTTCATAAAGAAAGACTGCTTTAAATTAATTGGACTTACAACAACATCAGTTTTCTTATTGACAAAGGCAATAGTATGAGAGGAGAAATCATTTTAAAAAATAAAAATTAAATAGCAACGAATAGCTTACCGATTTAAGAGTTTAGCTGATTGATAATCACTACTTGAAAACGTTAAACAAATTTTAATTACTGATATACATTAGACAATCAAGATATTTCACACCTTAATTTGTAGTGAGAATTAGAAGTGACATGATGTTTCGTTCCCTACGTAAGATCTTATCACCCTGTTACCGTCATATCATATATTATCACATAGTTGGTTCACTGTATATACACTTTATGCAGTTTAATAGCTTTGATGTAAACATGTGAATATATCACTTTCTGAAAATATGACTGGTGCGAATAAGTCCATGAAATTCTTTCGCAACATTCTCTTTATTAATTTTCTGCGACTGGGAAACTTTCTTACCCCGTATTCAGGAACATATAATTTTGTCATAACTCTCTACATTTTGGCAGCAATTTTGAATCGATTGTCCAGATTGGCATTGAGAAAAAGATTACGTCTGTCGGTAATATTGCCAATTTTCCCTACTGGGGTTGCTTACGAATAAAACTATACAAATATGTCAATAGACGGCTGTAGGGGTTGGGGACAAGCCGTAAGAGAGAATTCACTTCATGACAGGTATGATTTAAATTTTAAGTTATAGGAGTAAATAAACTCACCTCGTACGTAGGAAAATAGCGTCAAGAAGCTAATGCTCTTTTTTATGTGATGCAGTTTCGACTCTAAATAAATTTGTCTATGTCTATGTCCAGTGTTCCAAATCAAATGACGCAAGTATCTTCTCACAAATATATCAGAGTAAATCTGGAATTTCTGTACCCAGTAATCATTCTTTTACATGAATATCCAAGAATTGGAATACTTAATAGTGAAATTGACACACTTTTTGTAAAAACATTGCTAACATTCTCATCGAAATAGCTTTTGCTAGTTTCATATATTCAATATTAAATCATTATCCATTAGAGATCCTCATGACTTTAATTCTATCTTGGATGAATTTGATTTATCCAATATAACATCCCACCCCCCACTGAGAAATAGAAGATAATGAAAGTTGAACAATCATATGTTCAGCAGTTGATTTACTGGATATATACTAATAAAGAAAATAACATTAAAAATTTTATATTTATTATGATATTTCTTTTTAAGAAATATATGAATATAGTAATTGCGTGTGTCTATACACTACACTATAAATTTACATTTTATTAAGTTATACTTTTTGGTAGTTAGCGTATCAATCTTATAATGAAGTCAGTAATTAAGAAAACATGCGATGATAAGGTAGTAGCTTTTGGTCGATGAAACGATTAAAAGACACATCGTTCCACATAAAATGTAAGCTGAGGATAATTTAACTTAATAATTTATTTAAACAACTTTAACAAAACCAGAGATCATACTCTCCCTCTTCCTCAAAAGAGCCAAACTAAATGTCCAACCATTCGCTCATAATTAATAGCAGCACATAGATTGGCTTGAGTGATATATTTCCCATGCGCCGGGAATGGCTACAAAAGAAGCCTACAAGAACTCAAATTAGTTTAAGCAAAATCGATGATCATATTCTTCTAGCTTCCCAAGATTTGTCTGCTTTGCGGGTGTTTAAACGAATTTTACTTGTTTTGAAAAAAAACCCCCACTTTTTTGTCTGGTTAGTAATGCGTTTAATTTAGAACAGCTGTCCAGACCTCTCTTCAGCTTTCCATAATAGCAATCGGACTTTTGGAACGCCAAGATGAAATTTTGTCATCATTAGAAAATATGCAAATATATAAATGCAGATATAAACAATTACACAGAGGGATTGTTACGTTTCTATGCGCTTAAAATTAACTGAAAAGAATGAAAGACAACAAGCGTTGTAAAATTTGACAAATAATTTATTTCTCTAGTGAAAATTGTTTTAAAAACTTACGGTATTGCATATTTAATAAAAAATTAATCCAATAATTACAGACATAAAGTCCTAATAATTTAAAGTCTTGAATAAAAATTAGTACAACGCCTGAAGAAATCCAAAGACTGAAGCAGATGACGTGTCTGTTATAGCTTGTAAAGTGTTAATGTGTCCACAGTCTCTTGTTGAATCACGATAATATAATTCCAGGTTTGAATTCAGTATAATTTTCCAGTGAATGTCTTTGTTCAAGAATTTATCAGATCACATTTTTATTTTCAGAGAAAATATTAACTTCAATTCAACAATTTGAAGAAAAAGATTTCAGCCAAAAAACTCAGAACATATAATATACAACTTGAAAGTGCAAGACGTTTAAGCACAAATGACCAAGTCCTTACAATTGCAAGATTGTATAGTTCTATACTTGATATCAGGTCACAAATAGTATTTCTAAAATTAAAACATTACCTAATGAAAAATAACCATCTAGAATGATTCTGATGTTTACAGAACAATGACAAAAACCTGGATTACATTTAGGAAATTCCAACACTTGGATCCAAATAAACATATTTACTTCTTTTATTAATGAATCTCCTGATATTAAGCCCTTACACAGAGAGAACAATTTAGCTATGTATTAATTACTTACACAAAATGAAATTTTAAAAAGTCAATCAGGTCAAGCAGAATTTAATTCAATTTTGGACAAGTTTAAGTCCAGTGTACAATATGAAATTACAATATCATGTAATAAAAAACAACTAACAAACAAACAATTATATTAAATATACATAACATGAGACATATATGCTTAGAAGCATACACAGAAACATGCATGCTTGTATGCATGTATGAATGCATCCATCCATCCAACAATACATGCATACATACATTTAGCTCGAACTTCCTCCACATGATATAACCAATAAAATGTGTTAAAGTTAAATGCAACGAAATGTGTTGAAAGTTAAAAACAATCAATAAAATGTGTTGAAAGTTAAAAACAATCAATAAAATGTGTTGACAGTAAGCCAATGGAATGTTTCAAAATTTAAAACTAATAAATGTGTTTAAGGCTAAAACCAACAAAATGTGAAAAGATAAAACCAACAAAATCAATAAAATTATGTTTCTTGTTACTGTTTAAGATTTTTTTGAGAATCTTAAAAAATCATATCTAAAAGATATAAAGTATTCGTAACACTGATATTGCTGTCCTACGGTGGAGGATGTAAATTTGTTTGGAGATGGAATGGTTAAAGATGCCCGTGAAGTCTAATAGGAAATAGTGAACCTAACAAAATTATATATTTTCTTGGCAGATGTAAGCCAATGATTCAAATTGTAACGGAAATAGTCTTTTGTTAACAAGGTAGTTTTTGAATTGCGATTTCTGCAACATAAAATGGAATTATATTTATCTCAATAACCTGTTGATGTTAGGTTTCTTTTTCATTCTTCTAGATATTACTCTGCATTTTCCAATCAAGACTATTGCATATACAGTTGGAGAGGAAAAGAGAAACAAAGCCACTTTTATAATATGCAAACGTTAATTAACCATATATATATATATATATATATATATATATATATATATATATATATATATATATATATATATATATATATATATATATATATATATGTGTGTGTGTGTGTGTGTGTGTGTGGTGTGTGTGTGTGTGAAAGACATAGAAATAATATGTAAATCGTCACTCCATTTTATATTCCTGTTCCACATATACTTGTATACAAAGTTTCTTAAAATTTAAACATCCTTTAATTTAAAAAGTATATCAAAATCTGGTTCTGTAGCAACAAACGGTTAGCATCAATAAATTTGAAAAAAGATCTTAATCAGCATGTATTCAGTGATCTTTCGTACGAGGACGTATTCCAAACAGAACCAGTAACTGGATAAAACAATTTTTATCACTCTTCTCCTTTCTTAATACTGTGTATTTTCGAAGTTGAATAATCTATCTACACACACACACACACACACACACACACACACACACACACACACACACATACACACTGACGTTATACAGCACAGTTTCCCAACATTTTAGTTAAACAAGATTCTACCTTGTAACCAGTAACTGGATAAAACAAGTTTTAGCACTTTACTTCTTGCATAATACTGTGTATTTTCGAAATTAAATAATCTATCTACACACACACACACACACACACTTACGTAATAAAGCACAGTTTCCCAACGTTTTAGTTAAACAAGCTTCTACGATGTATAAATGGCATGGAAATAAACAAAGGAAAACGAAATTAGAAGAAAATAAGAAGAAAACAAAATTGATAAAGGGTCTTCAAAGTACAGTTTTATTTTAAGCTGTACATCAGTCTAACAGTTAAAGAAAATCAACGAAAGGATTATTGTGCCAATCAAGATGAGAACCAAAATGGTTTGATCTAATTCTAGGCTGAGAACAAAGGACAAACAATATTCGTAGCGAAAACCAACGCCATGTCCAAAATGTCCGATGTAAATTTTATCCGAATAAAGGTATCCATGGAGGTACCTACATTCTTTCTTACAGTAAGGAAATTATAACAATGATAGTTGAAGCTGTCTCGCTTGTCACTCATCATTAAGAGGTTATTGCTACTATTGGTCTGCCTGTTGTGTCAGTATAGCGTGACTGAATAGGATGAAAATGTTCCACCAGAAACTGGGCAAAGTCTTGTGTCTTACCTTCGGGTGGAATGTTTCTCTCGTACTAGGATGCACAAGAAAGAATATGTTAATCCTAACTGACATGTTTTATCATAGCAACTGTGATAGACACAGTTTTATGATGATTTCTTTGAGAAATCTCATTATATACAGGCATAACCTTCTAATTTTCTACCTGATTAATCTTAAAACTTAAATCGTCTGTGCTTTAAGCTGTTGTGTTTAGTTCTTCATCGTAAACAGAATATTAAGCTCTCTTTCTTGGTTCCAAACAAGTTCAAAGGGTATGTTATTATTGTAATGCTTGTGCTGTTAGAATTGGGATCAATTTCGTTTTAAAAAATATTTCTTATTTTCCACTATCTTTCACCGTGTTCCTTAGGCTTCTGCATTGTTCAATGGATACTCTGTCATTTTAGAGCACCAGCTGTGCTAGTTGGAGCGATTTTGTCTGAAATTCACATTTTTGACCCGGACATATTAAGGAAAATAGTCGATCATATTGATGTGTGATTGGAAAATACCAGGTTTGGGTTCCACAAGGCGTGGCAGGTGCGAGGAATATCTTCAATTATAAATCCTTTCTTTATATCATATCAATGATTTTGATCGGTGATACGAACATTAGCAATATTTCATGCGTTTTGAATAATGACGCTTTTAGCATTATATCAGTTGTTCCCACTTTTATCAAATCGTTACTCTTCCATGGTAAGTTTTCTGATAGTTAAGCAGTGTACAAACTTGTAAACTCTTTATTCACCTTTAGCTAAACCTCTCTACATTATTTTTTTTACGAACAGTTTTATATTCATTATTGAGAAATATTACTTTGAAATCAGTTTAAACACACACACATACACACACACATACACACACACACACGTTTTAAACAGGATGCAATCTCTTTCAGGAAAGGGAGGTAACTTAAGCAATACACGAAAAGGGAAACGTCCTGTTTTCAAACGAAATTTAAGTTTTTCAAGACAAAATGTTGATGTAAACTTAAACATTAATAGTTATGAAACAATGTAAAAGCATTCAAAAAAGCTTTTTTTTCTTATGCTCTCATTAGATACACGGTCGAACGATCGATAGAATCTAGCGAATGTCTTACCAATTATTGTAATCTCCAAAACTAGTCTAACCGACAATTTTGGTAAGGTCACCATTCGGTTGACATACTATTTAACATCTTAACTAAAGATCGACATAAATTGAACACCAGGATATATATTTTTGTTTACATTTTAAACATTATATTTATTTGGTTATAATATTCATACAGGTAACGATATTTATACAGGTAATGCACATTTTAGCTTCTGCATTGAAAGCTTAAAGAACTTCAAAATGACAGCACAATACAGCAAGAATCATAGATTTTAACGTCAATAAAAGCCACCACTTCTAAATACATAATATTTATGTTTATCTTTTATCACCTGCACACAAATAGTGCCTATGGACTTGACAATATGGATAATATATTTTTGAGGCAGAAAAGCGACAGAGAAAAATCAACGAATGATATTAATCGTCAACATCCTATTTTAGAAGCCTTTACCAGACAATCATTGGGAGATCTGTTACCATGCGAAAGCTTGGCTGAACTAGACGCATATGTATATTGAACGCACAATACTTCGCCGCAGATGCGTAAAATCGAAAAACTAAAAAGTAAAAAAATGGTGATCTTTAAACTCTCTTCCGCGACATAAAAGGAAAACCATTTTAAAACATTAGTCATTTAATCCAGTGAATACACTAATTTAAACAAAGAGTCTATCCCATGTTATCTAATCGAGCCAATAATTCACGTAGAAAATGTTTCCGGTTTTGCTGCAGGATAATATCGATCTGAGGCTGCGATTTCAAGTAACTAATTTAGTAGTTCGTGTAGATAGATCGAAGGACAACGACTTTAGTAGTATTCCGAAAAAGCAGGAACATCGCCATTGCCAAGCAGATAAGGTTGCTCACACCTCACAATTATCAGCTTAATTTTTTGCTCGCAACAGGCTATGTACGATACGATTAAAATATATGATCCATTTTTGTTTTGAAATCCGAACTTATGTCAGTATTAATAAGACTGTTTTGAAACACAAATTGCAAATTTTTAATTTAATATCTACAGTACTTTGCATTCCAGTAAATTAATATAAATCACTTGAAAGTACGACAATTCCAGTTAAATTCATCAAATTTTTTTGTCCACTGGTGACAGTCACATACTTTTAATAAATTCTCTCCACACTTTTATTGGCGCAATTGGTTTGAATATATATCAAACGTCTTATCAAATTGGGTTAAAATTATTACAAAGTTTACAGTTTACCCTACAAATGATTCTAAACGTGACAGAGCACAGAAATGTTGTTTATTTGATTCTTAATAATAAAAATGTGTTATATTTGTACTTCTTTTATTAAAGTAAATTTGAACTTGAAACTATTTTTAAAAACCACAGCTTAGACATGACTCAAAAAAATTCAGTTTAAATGTTTAGATTTCTCTTCATTTCATGCAATCAAGAATAATGAGGAATTTATGAATGCCCTTTTAAACAAATTCTACATAAAAATCATAGTATTGCCTATTGTCAAAAAATGTCAGAAAAAATCATGAAATTATAAAAGTTATACAAGTCTATTTCAATTAATTTTTGGCAGATTAAAGAATACAATTAATATCATTTGTAATCATTCCTAACGTTATATACTTATTTATTTATTTATTTATTTATTTATTTATTTATTTATTTATTTATTTTACATGGCAATTATTTATTGTTAAATCTTTGGATCAGTCCAAAAATGCTTTTCCAAAGTTTCGCTAATGCTGATAGTTTAGCTTTCCATGATTGACCAAAACGTCACCCATAGACGTATAAAATAAATGTGGACAGGCACACCTTAATCAGCATTCCAGTGTTTCATAGCTGACGGTACCTCTCTTCACTACAGAACTTTCATTCCAGGCTGTAGTTCCAAATGTAATCAGCAACAGAAGCAGACATTATTCGTAATTCTTAGAGTTCCCTTATTTTACAATATGCATTTTTGAATCTATTATAATCAGCATCACTAATCATCGTGATGGTGTGTGTGCATGCATATATATATATATATATATATATATATATATATATATATATATATATATATATATATATATATACACACACACACACACACACACACACACCACATACATTGAATATACGACACACATTAAAAATTACACGGCTTTTAAAGTGTTAATAGATTGTAATTGAAATATAATACGCATAGGCCTATATAAACATTCTTCAAATAGCGTCCTATTGATTCTAGATCAATGATAAATTTCCACTCGTTAGTCATTAGTGACGATAGAACGTATTTATAATCCCATTTTCTTATGGAATTTAATATGGCACACAATTTCATCGCAATCACTTCTGCTTTTCGTTCCACTGTCCCCTCTCATGCATAAGGGACAAAATACGCAGAAATCTGGAGTAGGAGTGAAAAAGAATTTGGACTGGATGTAAACCTTGAAATTGAACTTACACCAAGTAACGTACAAGAGTATGGTTCTCCGTAATAATGGTATGTGTTCAATTTCCTTGGGATTTATCTACTGTGTTTGTATAATCAATGATACAAGGTTCCAGTAGACTGTCGACGATATAGGGTAAATTTCATAGTTACAAGGCTCACATACTGTCGTGTATGTAATGCTTTATTGTTATCGTTGTTGTTGTGCCTTAAACCTATCATAATGTTCTAAAAATCGATTATTATTATTAAGTAAATGTGAAAATTTCTAAAGGTTCTCTCTCTCTCTCTCTCTCTCTCTCTCTCTCTCTCTCTCTCTCTCTCTCTCATCGTAGGAAGATAGGGATAAAAATCCATGAAAAGATGAGCGTTGAGGATTTTTTTTCGTTTGGATTTTCGCTTGCGTCATACTAAGATGTCGCTGGACCTAAAGATGAAGGTAAAAGTTAGGTAAAAAAATTCGACAAATGGAGAGAGAGAGAGAGAGAGAGAGAGAGAGAGAGAGAGAGAGAGAGAGAGAGAGAGAGAGAGAGAGAGAGAGAGAGAGAGAGAGAGAGAGAGAGAGAGAGAGAGAGAGAATGTAGTTCTATGCATTGAGTGGCTATTTACAATCACCTCTGTATATTGATAAGTTTTCTTTTCTTAGTTTCTTTTTTTAATACTCCAAATTCATTATATCAATTAAACACAAACTTATGATTTAAACATGAAATATGGCTTGAACAATATAAGTACAGTAGAACACTCTTTACACTGGGATAGCTACGTCATTGACAGGAACGCCATTCGCATACAGGCGCATGGAAATTAATGTGGAGTAGAAACTAAGCCAATTGACGAGCCAACAGGTAATTAAAAGATTTTAATATATTTACAGTTGATCTAAGTCATTATTCTGCTTTAGCAAAAGTATAATCGAGCGTAACTGACATCCCCTCCATCTCTCTCTCATCCTTTGGTCGGTTTAACTTAACTTTTACCATTATTCATAAGTCCATAGATATCATGGAATAACACAAACGCAAATCATCTAACTTTGTCATTTCATATATTAAAATTCCGTATCTTGGAATGATGAGAGAGAGAGAGAGAGAGAGAGAGAGAGAGAGAGAGAGAGAGAGAGAGAGAGAGAGAGAGAGAGAGAGAGAGAGAGAGAGAGAGAGAGAGAGAGAGAGAGAGAGAGAGAGAGAGAGAGAGAGAGAGAGAGAATTGCATTGGACATTTTTCATATTTAAATAATAACCGATTATTTAGAAAATTATAGAAGTTTAAAAACTACAAAACAGCATTAAATACATCACTGTATGACTCGGTACCACATGACAGAGATTTACTAGATTGCAACACTGCATCATTGAGAAACTCCGTTAGATAAATCCCAATGAAAGTGCACACTTATCGTTACAACGAATCATATTCTTGTAGGTTACTTGGTGTAATTTCTGTTTCAAGGTTTTTTTTTTATCCAGCCCAAATTCGTTTTTCTCTTTCACTACACATTTCTGCGCAGTTTGTCCGTTATTTCCTTCTCCAGACTGCTTCCCTCCTCTTTCACCTTTTGTCCCTCTTCTCTAAGTCGACTACACTTTGTCGACTCCAACTGTCCAGCTAGCCCCACTTCCGTCTCCCTCTTATAGACTCGGGACTACTACTTGCACCTGAAGTTCCGTAACCGAAACATTCATGTAAAAACACAAGGATGGTACAATATTTTCCTCCACGCTCACACCTCACACTACACATATAAATATTGCTATAATTTTGAAGATTATCGTGTTATGTCTTTTTTCTAATAGCTTTGATGTATTAATATAATAGGGAGTAACGTCCACCAGGTGTCATTAAAGATGATTTATTTGTGTTGAAATAACCCATATTTTGAGAGTGAAAAGAATTTGAATCCCCTCAGAATTGTATACTTTATAATACAAAAAGCCTTTAATTTCAGGCGTCCAGAAAAATAAAAAATTTCATCAGCTGGTGTAATTTTTTTTGGTGATAATTTGGTTTGGGACAAGACTTAAGTCCTTTACCTAGAAGTATATAGTCGCTATCAGTTAATCTTCTACGTACGAGGTTTAACACGGTTTCATTATTTCTCTGAATTTGCATAGATACCTGTATAGGATACAAGAAGGGAAAACATTTAACAAATTATTTTGTTGATTTGGGTAGAATTTCATTTTTCAGCGTATAACATGCTATACATGGCGCCAGTATAACCGGTGGAAGAACAGTCCGGGAAAACCCCGGTAAGCGCCAACGACCCAAGAGACGCTACTGGCAAGCTTTCTTAAATTCACATATTTGTAGAGCCAGAGACATGAATCCCAGGGGACAGAGGTTACATGACAATGATTGGAAATTGCGAGCACTTAGACCGCTCTTACACCCAAGGTCTCTGCATCAAACGACTTCGAGACCATTGAATGGTAATGCTAATATGAACATATATGTAACTACTTACCTGCTTCACAGCCTAGCTAGCATAATACCTACCTACCTAACTACTTACCTACCTCCCTACTTATACATACATACGTACATGCATACGTACATGCATAAGTACATACATACATACATACATACATACATACATACATACATACATACATACATACATACATACATACATACATACATACATACATACATACATACATACATACATACATACATACATACATACATACATACATACATACATACATACTTACTTACTTACTTACTCACTTGCGTTGATCAGGTTGGATTGGTTGTCCCAAAAGCAAAGAAGTTTTCTTAAGTTATTTAGTTCTATATACACAATAAGAAGTGCATCCTACCGCCATTGTCTTCAAAGTTATACATGTATTTATCATTATCCAACAATCAACCGTACTTAATAACCTTCGCAGTAAAACAAATATTGTTGGCTGTACGTAATCTGTTTTATGGCCGAATATTTTATTTTGATTCTCCCCCTCTTTATTGTCCTTAGCTTGGCCGAAGGATTATTATAAAAAGGTGACAGTGAGACTGAAGATCTGTTTATAATAAATTATTATGTCTCCTATATGGATAAGGGGTCATCTTTTGGAAAATCAATGTTGACCGCGCAAATCAAACGACGTGATTTTTAATTATATCACTTTTTATCTGAGTGAGCCGTAGACTATCAGCCCATCTTACTCTTTCTTTAACTCCCCTCATACACTAATAAAGATAATAAGGATGCTAATGACTGTAGGCTAAATTAAAGAATCATAAAAGAGTTTAGATTTGTCAACTTAAATGAGAACACAAGATCTTTTTTTTTTTTAAAAAAACGAACATTTGATACTCCAGCCTCAAAAGATTTTAGACTCGAGCAGAAATATATTTCTGAGGAGCGTTAATACACAAGATGATAAATAACGAAATGACTGTATAATTCAGCTTTGCAGGATCTGTGTATAAGAATTTTGATGTAAGGTCAGTAACTCTGATATAGTGCAAATATTTACTCAGATGTTTCACCTCTTACAATTTGACCAATTATTTAAATACTAAATACTAAATAATAATAAATAAAAAATAAATATTTAAATACTTCTTCAGGTACTATTTTATGAATAATTAATGACAGGACACAGTTTCATACACATTTCTATATATTTGCCCATACATACAAAAAAACATATCAACCTCAACCTAAATCTCTCTCTCTCTCTCTCTCTCTCTCTCTCTCTCTCTCTCTCTCTCTATATATATATATATATATATATATATATATATATATATATATATATATATATATATATATATATACACACATTTATGCTTCACATATATTGATATATTCTTTTGGTATTTGTAACATTTTTACTTTCTGTAGCTAACTGATGTAATTTAATACTATTTGAACAAGGAAACAAGGAAACGTGCAATTTTATGCAATTTCTACAATGAATAATAAAAAGTCAATCGTTGAATAGACGCAGAGAGATCTCATTTCTGTTTCCTTTATTATAGTTAAGGATTGGTTATGTAAATATATTTAGACAGTGTTCCGTGGGGAATTATTTCTTGCATTTCTCTAGACTTTTTGTAAAAGGAATCTACGTTTTGTGCAAACACAATTTAAGCCTTAGTTGTTCAATATTCAAAAAGCATTTTTTAACTCAGAATTCGTAGTGTGATTCTTCGTTTCACTATACTCGATTTCCCAGCTTGAGTTAGGTTAGTCTGTCTCCTCTTGGGAATGCTATTATATTTGGTTCAGTGTATTCAGGGAACAAAGTTTGTTTTTCTTCAGGAAGGTCGTTATAAATAATTTAATGTGATAGATTTATGTTGAATAGGTATCAAATATTTTATTCATGCTTTTAAGTCTTCTCATGTTTTTAATTTTGCACAAGATTAACATAAAATAAATTTATATGGCATTTTCTACATTTTTGCTGACGTACGCTTAAGACTAAATGCAGACTATTCTCATTCGCTGTGCATGAAATTATAGCTGCATCTTTAACGTAGATGGAAAAAGAAGTAGAAGATGAAATAGAAAGCGTCTGATTTTTGCAGTAACGGCAGAGTGGTCAGAGGTGTTCGCCTTTACAGATCACCGGCATCTCGGTCACAGGCTCGTCCATCACTGGTATATGAGAAAACTATCCTGCAGCGTCCCTTGGGTCAGTGGTTATTCCCTCGATTTTTTCCCGTTCTTCCTGTGCAACTAATCATGTGCTTGAAATGGCATACAACTAGATAAATTAAACCGACTGCTTTTAGAGTTATCGCCAATTAATGTGGGAGGGTCATATATACTATTCTGTACATTATAAACAAAATCGTACAAAAAATGTATTGACGGTTAATAGCAACGACCAAAATATATACCCTTTAGTCAGTTTATTAAGAATTATATCACTGGTCATGATCGATCAAGAACAGAGTCATTTCAGCAATGGCTACGTTTAACAGGTATATAGAAATGGTCTCTAAAAAGTTTGTTAATGTCTCAGTATTTCAATCCAGCCATTATGCATTATTTATCTAACAATGCCGTCTTATGGCGTGGGCACACTGGACAGTTGCCCAGGGCCTCACGCTTCTATGGGCATCATGCTGCCCATATTGTTAATGAATTGTAGAACCGATAGGTAGCCCCAGTGCGCTACTTTGACCAGAGCCTACCAATGTTGTTATAAAACGGCACGGTTTATATATCCCGTACAACCAGTTTAATTCCAAAGTCTATTTGAATACTGGTTGTCTTTATCCTCGTGTAGTTGTGATACATAGCTGGCTATCTAACGCTTAATTAATTTTCTTAATTACAAAAAAGAATATTTCTAGATCACCATATTGGTCTCCCTTTTTCACATGTGAATTTCATAGAATAATTTTAGTTTTTAAGAAATGCATGTTGACGTTCATTTATTTTGAAAATTATGTCTTGTGTATGACCATTATGTTAGGTATTTCATCCAAAAGGTCGCAAATCACAAAACGGATGCTTTACATATGATGTCGACGGAGAAGAAGATGATAATGATGCATGGGTTTCAATATTAAATATGATCAAAACCTAACAGGTTTAATTAATTGGAAAAGCTTCAAAAAGTCAATATTGCATCATTATTTTAAATACATGCTTCTGAAGCATTTCAATGACTTTCTAATTGCACGATCTATAGCAATAAGGACCCTCTTAAAAACCCCACCCACCCCAAAGAACAAAACAAAACAAAACAAACAAAACCAAAGCAAAGAAAAACCAAAAATACAGACAATAAAGATTTGGTTTCATTTTCATTATAATGAGTACAATCGTAGATTTGCATTAAAAGCTAATTTGACCGTCTACATTTATTGTGCAACGGTTTTATAGTGAATGAATAAAATCAAATAACTCTCTCTCTTCAAGCACTTGTAAATAACTTCATCAGCATACATGACTGTGTTCAGCTTTGACGGCTCCGTTTTATTTGATTGTGCACATTATTCAAATCACATACAGAAGTAACATTTAATTTCGCAGGTTCATCTGTTCCTTCCGTGAAATGAAATTAAAGCGCCATTTCCATGTGATCCCGGATTTATACTAGAGGCGATTTTCATGAGTATTTGGCAGCCGAGAATGATGAAATGGGATTTGATATTTGTCTTTATTAGCGAAGCTTTCAGACTTTGATTGAACACTTTTGAAAATGTCGATTTTGTTTTCTCCTAGAAATAAGATCTTGTTTAGATTCTACATTTAAGCAAATCTTACATGTATTAAGCCATGAAAGACCTAGGAAGTTAGTTCAGCCCGTTCCATCCCTGTTTTGTGAGTCTGTTTGAGTGTGCGTATGTTGTAACAACCCACGATTATTACAATATGTGGTGCCGTTACATATGTGTCATAAAGGGGACATTATTTCAAAGTAAAGATCCTGTTTTGAACATTATGATAAGGAAACGCATTTCGAGTGATTGTTTGTTGACATTATTAAAGCAAAATTGAGACTAATCGGCCCGAGAGAAAACAAAATCGGTCATCAAAACATTTTCATGAACATATCTTCAAAATTAAGGGAGAATTCAAAGTTAAAGTTATTCGTCAGAACCTTGTTGAAGGAGCGAAACAACCGGAACATTTATAAGGATACATTTTCACCACAGTTAGATAGTTAAAATTTATGAATAGGAAATGTTTACAACGCTGGAGCCTCAGATAGATCAAAACAACCTATAAGTTCAATTTTGTGTATGTGTGTGTATATACATATATGTATCACATAGTAGGAATGGTTTTCCTATAGTATGTGCAGTTTCATATTTTTGATATTACCAGACGTTAAAATATCACTTTATTTGATTCTGATTGGTCCAAAAAAAAGCCCATGAAATTAATGTGCGGCATTTTCTTTACTGATTGGCTGGGATCGTAGGAAACAGTTTTTAACCCTGTCTTCTGGTATGCTTTGATCTGAATGAACATTTTTTGGCAGCCATTTTTTTTAGCTCGACTCGCATATGGAAATTGAGGAAAAATCATATAGGTTGTCTTAATATGGGTATGCTACTCCCAGAGGGGTTCATTATGCCATGTTTAACAATATCTTCATAAGAAAAATGGCATAAAACTACAGGACAAGAACGACAATAACGAGTAAAACTAGGGGATAGCGGGGTGGGTGGATGGGGTGCGAATATTAGTAACATAGATATAGAATCCACTGTATATACAAGCGTGGTTTAAAAATAAACAAACTCACCTCTGTTCGGAGAATAATCTGGACATGAATGGGTCGGCTAACTGACAGATCTTTATCCAACCACAGCATCTTTACTTAGCATATATGGGATGTAAATCCGACACGAAAATAAATTTGTTGACGTCTTCTGTATAGCCTATTTTTCAAATCAAACACTACAAATATCAGGTCACAAATGCAGTGCAGTTAATGTGGGACTTTCTGCATCCGGTAATCATGTTTCACAGGAAAATAGCAACAATGTTACGTTTTTAAACACACATTTTAGGGTACACGTATATTCTACCGACGGCCTGCTGTTCTGTGTACCGTATCAAACAATGTGGCAGCCATCACATCGCATTGATCATTTTGTTTTGAAAAAATGATTTTGTGGTTAAAAAATGTTCCGTTTATTAGGATGGAAGCTTTTTCTTTGATTTATAGTTTGTAAAACAGTACAATCTACTTTTACCAGTTCAGCTTTGTTTGGGAATATATTTTATGCAAAATAAATGAAAGGTATACCGTCTGTCAGAATGAACGAAATTATTCGCTCTTGTATCTATCTAAATAATTTCTACTGAAATAAAAACTCTGTGATAAAACGAATCTCTAATGGGTAGCGATTTAATATTACATTTATGAAACTCGTTGAATAATGTGCAGCTATTGCGATCCTTGGCTCGCAAAAGCTGGACATTATTCAACTTGTTTCATAAATTCAATATTAAATCATTACCCATTTGAAATCCTCTCTCTTTCTCTCTCTGTATATATATATATATATATATATATATATATATATATATATATATATATATATATATATATATATATATATATATATAAAGAATACAAATCATATGGCGAATAACAACCCTCTCAAGCGTACTGGATCCACCAAGGGATCACGTGTGTCAGGGATTAATTAAAATAGATGCAATAAACTGACGACGAACAGTACGAAACTAGTAACTAACTAGCCTAAGCGCTTTCGACTCTTAATGAGTCTTTTTCAAAGGCAAATTCAAAACATAGTTACGACAAACAAATAAACACAAAAACGTTGTGTTTGTAAACCTCTACATTTCTGTCTTCACATGTGCTAAAACTATAAATACAACCAGCTTGTATAGACTAGTTGCGGAAACTGAAGACGTTGTATAATTCCCTAAAAGTCTACAAGCCAAAGCGACATATATTTTTACTTTGTGTACATATGTAACGCAGATTATATCCCGGATATTTGATTCTATACCGGTTATTCTTATAGTAAAAATTGAAGGATAATAAGAAGATTTAGAAAATGTTAAATTCTACTAGTGCATAGTTTTCATTTTCTAGTCTTCTTGGTTTAGACCGCTTGGTTTCAATGTTCTAAGGCGGCGTATCCAGTATGATTCCTTTTCCTTCCTGGTTTCGGAACTCCAGCTGTGGTTGTTAGCAATAGCGATAAGTATTATATCACTGAAAGTGTGGCCAGGGGAGGAGAAGTGTTCTGCGACCGGGCTTCTGTACAGCTTTTTTGTCATCCAATCAGATCCATGAAGGTTTATCCTTTTGTGTAGCTTTTCAGTTTCTCCCACGTACTGAAGGCCACAGATCTTACATGTGATGAGATAAATCACATTCTCTGTTTTGCACGTTTTGTTTGGACCATGTATGTTTAGTTTTTCTTTAGTCACTGTGCTAGTGAATGTCTTGGTCTCTATCATATGTTGACAGGTTTTGCATCTTTTATCGCCACAGGGTCCAGATTGACTAGGTTGGTTTTGACTAGCGATTGTTGTTAGCTTGGCCCTGACTAGGATGTCCTTTAGGTTTTTTGGTCTCCGGTAAGCTACTACAGGTTTGTTCGGAAGTATTAGGTTTAGTATGTCTGACGATTGCACGGTTGGCCAGTGGTTTGCGATGATTTTACCTACTTTGGGATTGTCTGGGTGATAGGTCAGAATAAATGGTATCCTATCAACCTTTTCTTTCTGTCCATATCTGAGTAGGTCATCACGGTTTGTTTGTTTGGCCCTTTGGATTGCCTCCGCAATCAGGTCTTTGTCGTAGCCTCGGTAAATTAAATGTTTAGCCAGCTTTTTAGACCTTTCTAGGAATCTTTCATCGTCGGAGCAAATTCTGCGTATCCTCAGTGCCTGGCTATATGGAATGTTCTTAATGCAGTGTTTTGGATGACAGCTGGTTGGGAGAAGATACTGGTGTTTTTCGGTTGGTTTCGAGTAGATGTCTGTGTGTAATTTGTTTTCCACCAGTCTGGTTGTTGTGTCCAGGAAAACATGGTTTGAGTTGGAAATTTCTGCCGTGAATTTTATTGAAGGATGGAAGTTGTTTGCCTTTGATATGAAGTCATCCAGACTTTCTCTTCCATACTGCCACTTCATTTCTATATCATCGATAAAGCGTACCCACTGGTATGGTGTACGCTCAACCGATGCTAAGAGCTGACCCTCAAGTTTTCCCATGAAAATGTTAGCATACGAAGGGGCCATTTTAGTACCCATTGCAGTTCCATTGATTTGTAGGTAGTTTTCTTCATTAAATTCAAAGTTGTTGAGTTTTAGGACAAGCTCCAGGAGTTGGATTAAGAAGTGTGTGGGTGGATTGTTTACAGTTCTTGTTTCCCATGCTTCGCTACATGCCTGTAACCCTTCGTTGTGCGGTATGTTGGTGTACAAAGATGTGACGTCTAAGGAAGCAAGTAATGTATCTGGCAGTAATGGTTCACTAGCTTTGCTTTTTATGAGATAATCTGTCGTGTCTTGAAGATATGATGGTAATTTGTGGACATGTCGTCTCATAAAATGATCTAAATATTCTGATATCCTTTCTGTGGGGTGCCCGTTACCTGAGATTATAGGTCTGCCAGGGTTTCCTTGTTTGTGGATTTTGGGTAGAAGATAAAATCTACCTGCTCTTGGGTTTTCTGGGCTTAAGTAGTTTTTGGTTTGCTGGTCTATGTGTCCGCCTTGGTACGCCTCGTCAATAACATTAGTGATGATTTTTGCATATTCCAGCGTTGGATCATGGTCCAGTTTTTGGTAGAACCTAGCGTCACTTAGTTGTCTACTTGCTTCACTAATGTAGTCTTCCCTATTCATAACGACAACAGCGGAACCCTTATCTGCAGGCTTAATTATTATGTCTGTTCTGCTTTTCAGTGAGTGCAGGGCATCTGTTTCTTCTTTTGTCAAATTAGAATATTTGTTGGTATGGTTGATATGTCTGGAAGTATCGTTTTCAACCGAGTTGATAAAGTCTTCCAGATTCGGAATTGAACTTTTTGGTGGGGTCCAGTTACTTTTCTTTCTAAATGCGGGTAGGTCGCAGCTTATATTTTCCTTTGATTTGTTTGGTGGTTGCAAGGCAAAATGCGCTTTGAGTCTTAGTCGGCGGATAAATTCTTCGGTGTCATTCTTAAGCTTCCCTCTGTCGTATGTTTTTGGACGGGGACAGAAACTCAAACCTTTCGATAAAAGTTTTATTTCTGCATCAGTAAGTTCTAAATTGGAGATGTTGACTACTGTGTTAGTAACAGTTGCATTAGTGTTTGTTACAGAGTGCTTGCGATTCTTCCTTTTGCGGCGATTTTTCTTCTTACGGTTGTTTTTGGAAGAAATTTCGTCAATTGAAGTTTCTTCACAACAGTCCTTTGGTTGTAGATCATGACTTCTAAATTTTCTATCTCTGACTTTGTATAGTTTCGAAGAGAGTCTTTTTTCATCTTTATTTAATTTGGAGTAAAACGTTTTTAATTGTATCACCCAGACAATCCCAAAGTAGGTAAAATCATCGCAAACCACTGGCCAACCGTGCAATCGTCAGACATACTAAACCTAATACTTCCGAACAAACCTGTAGTAGCTTACCGGAGACCAAAAAACCTAAAGGACATCCTAGTCAGGGCCAAGCTAACAACAATCGCTAGTCAAAACCAACCTAGTCAATCTGGACCCTGTGGCGATAAAAGATGCAAAACCTGTCAACATATGATAGAGACCAAGACATTCACTAGCACAGTGACTAAAGAAAAACTAAACATACATGGTCCAAACAAAACGTGCAAAACAGAGAATGTGATTTATCTCATCACATGTAAGATCTGTGGCCTTCAGTACGTGGGAGAAACTGAAAAGCTACACAAAAGGATAAACCTTCATGGATCTGATTGGATGACAAAAAAGCTGTACAGAAGCCCGGTCGCAGAACACTTCTCCTCCCCTGGCCACACTTTCAGTGATATAATACTTATCGCTATTGCTAACAACCACAGCTGGAGTTCCGAAACCAGGAAGGAAAAGGAATCATACTGGATACGCCGCCTTAGAACATTGAAACCAAGCGGTCTAAACCAAGAAGACTAGAAAATGAAAACTATGCACTAGTAGAATTTAACATTTTCTAAATCTTCTTATTATCCTTCAATTTTTACTATAAGAATAACCGGTATAGAATCAAATATCCGGGATATAATCTGCGTTACATATGTACACAAAGTAAAAATAGATGTCGCTTTGGCTTGTAGACTTTTAGGGAATTATACAACGTCTTCAGTTTCCGCAACTAGTCTATACAAGCTGGTTGTATTTATAGTTTTAGCACATGTGAAGACAGAAATGTAGAGGTTTACAAACACAACGTTTTTGTGTTTATTTGTTTGTCGTAACTATGTTTTGTATTTGCCTTTGAAAAAGACTCATTAAGAGTCGAAAGCGCTTAGGCTAGTTAGTTACTAGTTTCGTACTGTTCGTCGTCAGTTTATTGCATATATATATATATATATATATATATATATATATATATATATATATATATATATATATATATATATATATATATAATGAGTCTTTTTCAAAGGCAAATACAACACATATATACGACAAACAATATATACGGTAAATAATATATCCGCAACTAGTCTATACAAGCTGGTTGTATTTATAGTTTTAACCCATGTGGAGGCAGGCATGTAGAGGTTTACAAACACAACGTTTTTGTGTTTATTTGTTTGTCGTATATATGTTTTGTATTTGCCTTTGAAAAAGACACATTAAGAGTCGAAAGCGCTTAGGCTAGTTAGTTACTAGTTTCGTACTGTTCGTCGTCAGTTTATTGCATCTATTTTAATCAATCCCTGACACACGTGATCCCTTGCTGGATCCATTACCCTTGAAAGGGTTGTTATTCGTCATACGATTTGTATTCTTTATATATATATATATATATATATATATATATATATATATATATATATATATATATATATATATATATATATACATACATACAAATCATATGGCGAATAAATTATCGCTATTGCTAACAACCACAGCTGGAGTTCCGAAAACAGGAAGTAAAAGGAATCATACTGGATACGCCGCCTTAGAACATTGAAACCAAGCGGTCTAAACCAAGAAGACTAGAAAATGAAAACTATGCATTAGTAGAATCTAACATTTTCTAAATTTTCTTATTATCCTTCAACTTTTACTATAAGAATAACCGGTATAGAATCAAATATCCAGGATAAAATCTGCGTTACATATGTACAAAAAGTAAAAATAGATGTCGCTTTGGCTTGTAGACTTTTTGGGAATTATACAACGTTTTCAGTTTCCGCAACTAGTCTATACAAGCTGGTTGTACTTATAGTTTTAGCACATGTGAAGACAGCCATGTAGAGGTTTACAAACACAACGTTTTTGTGTTTATTTGTTTGTCGTATATATGTTTTGTATTTTCCTTTGAAAAAGACTCATTAAGAGTCGAAAGCGCTTAGGCTAGTTAGTTACTAGTTTCGTACTGTTCGTCGTCAGTTTATTGCATATATATATATATATATATATATATATATATATATATATATATATATATATATATATATATATATGTATGTATGCAGTCTGTGATATTCCCAAAGAATCCATATCCGGAGATATATTATGTATATTATAATGGATATTAAATTTATACATGTTTGCGTACCAGACCTGTTAGAAAATTACTTTTTCAAGTGCCTCTTATAACTCCATTGCTATTGACACTATTGAAGAAAGTTTTAATACTAATATGTTTGCTTCTTCTTGAGAATGAATAATAATACCATTACAAAAGAAAGGTATCTCTAGACGATTACAATAATTTTTGGAGTATATGTTCAGTTAATGTTATAAAAATCTTGACCGCTGTTGTAAACAAGCGTGTATATGAAAGAACCGAAGGTAAATGCATTCCTGACGAAGTTAAAACTTAAGGTGGTATTTCGACGGGGCAATACAACTACTATATAAGATATTCACTCGAAAAGCAGCCGTACATAAACATCTATCAAAATGAAAGGAGTGTTGTTGATGATTGAAAGAGACATGTTTTGTTTTCTAAAGCAATAGACAATTCCAATATATGTTCAATTTTGGAAGTTATTTGCTTCGAAATGTATGAACCGCAAAGTTGTAACTACTTTACATTTATTGTACACTAACGTCCGTCATGTGTAGTCTGGGGGAAGGTACCTTGTGTGCAATGAGGACTGTTATTTTTGGTCATTTGTACTCGGATAACAATGAGAATTTAACATGGGGAATTTTACCTAAGCAATGTATAGCAACAATGAATTGGGATTGTTTAGGGACAAGGGAATTGACATCACGGTACTGGACACTGGCAATAATGTTGCAAGTGGCTGACCGCAGTTGGGCGGAACACTGGCAACAATGTAGCAAGGGACCGATTTAAATACGCGTTTCTCTAGAGAGAGTATAGACATAAATATAGATACATATACATAGAGACAGTGTTAGATACATAGACAGAGACACATACATAGGACACAAATATAGATTGATGAAAATCAATGTATCATATAAATCGTCGACTGAAAAAGTTTTATAGGCAAGATAATATATATCTTTCTGAGGCAATGAATTGGCTCAGAAACAGGAAAACGAACATCAACAACAACGGCAGGAGCCATACTGATTTTATGGACTGCCGTGTGGATACGAAAGTGTTCTCCTACTTCCGCAGAAGCAGACCCTTTCCTGTGGGAACGCCTGCAGCCAGACGGGAACGCAATCTTATATGATAAGATAATGCCATAACCGGCAATAAAACAGTTCTTTTCAGGGCAACCCGAAACATCTAGAAAAAAGATAGTAATTAAATTGCCAAAATATGTCTTTCACTGTGTATTGATAGGTTAAAAACTCGATATGTGAGTTTAGAAATTTCGTTTCACTGGCTTGTAAGATTGAGTGCGTGCTTAAATTTGTGTGTTTGTCTGTGTGTATGTATGTATGTAAAAAATATACAAATAGAAGAGAGTTCATAAACACTTAGTTTTAATGGCTTGTAAGATAATCTGCGTTTTTGGTTTGTAGGAGTGGTAACAAAGTGTGTTTGTGGGAAACAGTGAACGTGATTGTTTCGCTTAGGTTTGCGATTTCAATGTTTTGGATGGCGGAGTGGGTATTGTTAGATCTTGTTCAAGGGGTTTGTATTTTCCTTCACGTCCGTGCTTCAGATATATAAAACATAGCGTTTGTCATTCTGCCTACGGGACACTTTCCTTTGCCTTTTTCCTGGCCCGGGGGTAGAGACAGTGTGATTTTTTTCAATCAGATACCAAATCAGAGGTCTACAAAGGTCAACATAAGGTCAAGCACGATGACCAAAAGCCCAGCCAAGGGCTAAGCGCCTCCCTGGGAAGCAACGACACCGAAAGGTGATGTCCGGCTATGGTGGAAAACCACCAGGGGGGGCTACCAGGCCCACGCTCCGGGGCAAAGTGTCTAGTACTGAGACACGGATGAGCCCTGCCTCGGAAGGAGGGGAGGCCACTAGCCCTTTTCAGGGCTTGAACCAGTCATAATACACGAGAGTGGACACATGACTATAATAACAGTTCGGTTCGGTTCATTCTGCCCACTCAGTATTCACTAGTTGACATGAGAAGAATAAGTAAACTATTGGAACTATACCAGCACTACAGCCACAACAACGACAGTCACAAACAGTACCCTAGAGAGAAAAACTGGGATAGAAGTTGAAAAGACAGCGGCAAAAGTGGAAGCCACATAGACTTCATCATCATTAATGTGTGTACCATAGGAGAGGATATGGAATAAGTCTTCCCTTGTTTGTATGTATTTCTTTTCTTTTAACAAACTCTTTGTCCCTACAGGCATCGGTGTTTTTGTGTAAAAGTGGATTAGTGTTACTATCAACACGAACTCCTTTTCTGATGAGATTGTATGTAATGGTGTGTTTTCTACATAAAAATATCCTTCTCGAACTATATATCGATATAAACTATAGTGGTTTTATATAAAAATTATTTTAGCTTAGCACTCTCATCACTATGGACTGTTTGTTAGGTGATCTTGCTATTTGTTAAGAGGAAATGTTTTCCATCACGTATTTGCTTGAGACGTATAATGTACAGCGTTCGTCATTCGAGCCATTCAACATTCAATGGCTTCAAACCATATCCAGAATATGATAAAATTTCAAGAGGTGGTGGATACAATAGGCATGGTGGAGGAAATGTTGATTAGGAATGCAGTATGCGCTTATAGCCCATAAAGATTAAACATGCAGATAAATAATTTGAAGAATTAGAAAGAAACATTAAAGCAACTAACCAAACAGGAAAAAGAAAAATGGGTGGATGAGGAGTAAAAGTAACAAATTAGAGCTTACAATGCTAAGCTGGGAAAACAAGAGGAGAATGCGAAAAGGGAAAAAAGAGGAGATAGAGAAAAGGAAGAAGAGGAAAGTAAAAAGAGCTGAAGAGATGAAAAAGGCGAAGAAGAATATCATGGAGAAAATAAGGTTCTGGTGGAGAAAGAGAAGGGAGCAGAGAAAATAGAAGGCTAAATGGTCCTTTTCAGGGCCACTCCAATGCCTCGAAAATATATATATATATATATATATATATATATATATAAAATATATATATATATATATATATATATATATATATATATATATATATATATATATATATATATATATATATATATATATTCTCTATTGTCTAAAAAGTTTAGTCGATGTTTTATGTGATAGATTGATGTTCATCAATCTATGTTTGTGTCCTATGTCTATGTCTCTGTCTGTCTCTCACTCTGCCTCTAACCACGTCTCTATATCTATATCTCTATGTTTACTTCTCTATTGTCCCTAGAGTAACGCATATTCAGGTCAGTACCTTTGCTACATTGTTGCGAGTGTTACAATTGATTGAAGACAGCCACTTGTAACATTGTTACCAGCGTCCAGTACTATGACGTCAATTCCATTGTCCGTCGACAGTCCCAATCCATTGTTGTTATACATTCTCTATGTTAAATTTACTTTGTTTCCAGGGTACAAACGACTAAATTTAACATTAAGTCCATATTGTCTCTAGGATATCCCCATATTCTATTGTCATGTGTAAAGTCGTGCGAAGGTTTAACGAAAAATATTTTCATTATCCACTGGTGGCTAGACAAGGGTGCCTTTTTTAGTCAACAATTATTTTCTTCGTTTATTAATAATTTGATTATGTTACTGAGAGATGTTACTGAGAGAATTGTGTTAGAGGTATTTGTTAGAGCAGAATATGTCCCTGATATAATCGTGCTATTATTTGTTGATGATGTTGATAATTGCATTTATACAGCAATAACATGCAATGACATACACTTTAAATGGAACTTTATTTTTGTAAACCTAACATTAAGGTGGTTAGCTTAGATAAAGGAAAGTGCATTTGTCTTTCGAAATGGAGACCAATAGGAAATTAGGAAAAATAGTTTTTAACAGGTCACATGTTATTATAATTTCATTTTAGATACTTATGTGTCTTGTGTTTGCACCCAAATTATCTCGGACGAAGGCTATATAACGCTTAAGAACACAGTTTTTCAAATCTGTTATATTTATTTCCATTTGAAATTTTGGTGTTTTTGTGTGAAGAGACAAACATTATATTCTATGGCAAAATCTTTATTATATTAGTGCTCCGAAATTTCGGGGTCACACGTATTCAAGATACACTGAAACTTTTCAAAGTCGTTTCCGTAAATCAATAGGCATCTAATATAATTCGGAATAATTATGTTGCACTTTGAGAATGTAACTTACTACCGTTGTGTACTACATATTAATCTAGGTGTATTAAATATCGGTGTAAATTCGCACACATGCTTATGAACAATATTTTAGCAGGATGCTACAAAATGCTTAAAGCATTAGATGATTAAATGCAATTTACATGGACATTTCATTATTATTTTATTATGATTTGGAATTTTATGGATATTGCAGAAGTCGGAGATGTTAGTGTATCTGTAGACGGAAATATTACACGAGTCGAATATGGCCTGATAATATCATATACTCGTTGTAACAACTTGAATTAACCTCTCCATACATGATACTAGTATTACATCATATTCAATATAACAACATAATAAAAATGAAACATGATTGCACACACACACAGAGAGAGAGAGAGAGAGAGAGAGAGAGAGAGAGAGAGAGAGAGAGAGAGAGAGAGAGAGAGAGAGAGAGAGAGAGAGAGAGAGGTAGGTAGATGTGGGACGCAATGAGAACAAGTTAGTGGAAACGTCCTGAACCGGTGTGTGTGTGTGTGTGTGTGTGTATATATATATATATATATATATATATATATATATATATATATATATATATATATATATATATAAATATATATATAAATATATATATATATATATATATATATATATATATATATATATATATATATATATATATATATATATGTATGTGTGTGTGTGTGTGTGTAGTTTAATACAAACAATACTATCAGACAGGTTAGAGAAATTACATTTAAAAAATTACATGTAAAATTCTATATTTTGACATATGCATCGCTCTTTACCCAAAGCAATAAATCTAAGCTATGCTAATATCTGCGTATTACAATGAAAGTAATATTCTGATAAATTCAGTTAGTTTGGCATTGTAAATGGGTGGAATTTTCCGCATTCTGACTGAAAGAAACGAATAGAGATTATTATATTCAGATTGCAGGAAACGAATAGAGCTTATTATATTCAGACTGCAGGAAACGAATGGAACTGACCATATTCAGATTGCAGGAAACGCATCAAATGCCTCGCATTTAGATTGCCATCTGTATTCGCGTAAAAGTTAAGTCAAACTATAAAACAATATGATCCTTAGCTACTTCCGCGTAATGCGCCTGCAGACAGCGGCATATTTAATTCGTTCTCCTAATTATTCCTAACAAATTGAACAGGCCCATATCTACCGGTGCAATATACTAGGTCAGATCTTTTAGTGTGCAGTTTACGGTATGAGAAGTCTTTTAAGCTAGTGCAGACGGTTCTATACAAAGTGATGACATCGATATTTGCTGCTCTCTTCAAACCGAGTCCAAATCAGAACACATAGTAGATATTAAGAACTCAGAGAGCAATTTCGTTCGAAAACTACTCAAACAGACGTAATTATATGAGTTCATGTTATTTGTCCAATGGACTGCATATGTTATCAAACAATTCGTTGTTGCCTTTCCCAAATTAGAATGCTGATGAGAACTATGGCGCGTTAGCTGGCGGAGGTCGAGAGCCATAGTTCAGTATATTAACTAGGCGATGCTCTTTTTGGCAGACATATTTTTGTTCATCATAAAACGTCTCCACTGTCCATGAATTATCTTGATCGGATCACTGAGATTCCTGATAGCAATGCGGCGTGTACAATATTTATAACTGGTGGAGGGATAAGCCTGATAAGAATCGCCGACCTTTGGGAAGCTACTGGTTAGCTTTGTCACCTACCTACATTGGGCTAGCCGAAGACTCAAATTCATGCGGAAAGAGGTGAGAAATCAGTAATCTGTAAAGGTGAATGCTTTAGACCATTCGGATACCCAGGGCCCTGCGAGGATCAATGACATGTCTCAGCTCTGCTTAGCGATCAACATTTTTCATATTCGGCAGGGACGCTGGTGGGACCTGGAATTTGTTTGAAATTTTCGGAGAACACTCCCGCCTCCAAGATTTTGTTGTTGTTGTGGGGTTTAACGCCATTTTTCAGCACAGGAAAGGCTATACATGGCGGCCAGTATTAATGGTGGAGGAAGAAACCGGGAAATCACCAGAAAGAACCACCGACCCACGAGAAACTACTGGCAAGCTCTCTCACATATCCACATTCGCCGAATCTTAGACTCGAACCCACGCAGATAGAGGTGAGATGGCAGTGATCCGTAACGGACAGCGCTTTAGACCACTCGGCCACTTGGGGCCCCGTCCCGCCCCCAAGAGAAAATATAAATAAATAAATTGTCTATCCAAAAAATTAAACACAATTGTTTTGGTGACATGACGTGACAAAAAAAAATTAAGAATGTCCTACTTTAAGATGTGTTTATGTTTATAATAGCACATCGCTGTCTTTGACTTTAACACCTTAAAATATGCCTGAATGAATAATCATTTTAGTACTCAAGATACCATTATTTGAATAGAAAATGAAAGATTAATCATCATAAAATAAAACTGCTGCATTTTGAAATACCAACGCCCATGCTTAACGACCGATTTAGTCCTTTTTACCTTTAAAATACAATAGAGACTGACATATTACGATTCCAGCATATTGTGCTAAACAAGGACAATGCTGTTTAGTTCAAGTTTTAATGTGTTTGTGAAGATTATTGCGTCAATCAACTATCTAATATTAACTACAGGCTCAAACACACAGTGTATATTTTTTTAGTCTCTCTATTATTACCATCATATTTAATAGCATTTAAATTTTTGTCATCTCATTCCCTAAATTCCTCTCTTTTGGATAATCCTCTAGCTTTTTATATACACTTCTTTCCTCATCCCTTAATTTCTTTAATTTTCCCATTAAAATCTTCTCTTTTTCTATACCATTTGCTTTCTTTAATTGTCGAATGTTTTCATCTTTGTGCTATTTCTTAGTTCTCTTATTCTTTTAGAAAAGGATAAGGCAACACATTTTTTTTAAACAGAATATCCCACTGCTCTATTATATTTCCTTTTCCTGATAATACAACACTCAATTATTTTGTATTCTTCATAAATTCCCTTATTAAAAAGGGTGCCGTAAAATTTGTATAGTATGCTCGCCAAACCGTTTTTGTATCCGAAGGTGTTTTCTGTAACAAGTGTAGCCTCCTATGAATGTCATCTAGCTTGTGTCTTTTTAAAAGATCCATCATAACTCTTTCACTCTATATTTTCCCCTACCCAGTTAAAATCTCCTTCTATGACAAGCTCCTCCATTGTAATAAAATCAGTTTTCCTATATTTATTTGCAGGAAAGTACCCATTCATTATATTAATTTTATTTAGTTTAATTTAAAGTATTTGCCCTCAACATTTTTTTTTTGCTTCAAGCAGCCCTCATTCCAGATTTGTATTTGCTTTAATTATACATGCTACTCCTACCTTAATATCCTCTTTAATATAATCACTTGTTATTACAACTGCATCTAATTTCTCTTCCTTATAAGCTCAAGTTCTTTCGTAAACCCATTATGAGTTTCCTGTATTAGGATTACATCATATTTATCATAGTTACATACTTTGTCGATTTTTCCTTTGTCAACTCCATTAACATTAATAGAGGCTATATGGAGGTTCGTTCCATCGACCTCTCTTTTTCCCAGTCTACCATCATTTCACTTTGTCTTAAAATTTAGTAGTTTATGAAGTTAATTCTACTTTTTATAAGATGCTTGATAGTCAGAATATTTATATTTGTTTGGGGGTTGTCACCCCTTCTGATTCGTCACTCTTTTCCCCCCATATCATCAACTGTTATCCCCATGCTACATGTTTCCATTTCCGTTTCTTGTCTTTGTTCATGTTCATTTTCCATTGTCCATTTCCTTATCCCTGTCTTTTGTAAAGCTTTTGTCTGTAGTTTTTCCATGTTCATTTTCATTTCCATTTTCTGTTTACTCATTGTCATCAGTTCTTTTTTTCATAATTGTGGTCGCTATCTATGTCTATTCCTGTGTCCTTGTGTGTTTCTGTTAAAGAAAGACCTCATTTTCCGTTCCATTCCCATTTTGAATTAGATTTGCTCACGCTCTTTTCTTCTGAGATCTTTTCACTCCCAGATGAGGATTTGGTCGACAGTCTCATCTTTCTCTTTGTTATTTACTTCCTACTTGTTGGTAAATTAGAAGATGAAGTTAGTGTCTTTATCCCAATCAGATCATTTAGTCCACTTCCTTCTATGATTTGGAGGCTTTTTTCATTTTCCTCAGATGAAGCTTCTTCCTCCATCAAAGGAAAGAAACGATTACTCTCTAATATTTTATTGTCCATATCTAAATAGTATGGAATATGAGTTTTGAGGGGACTAAGGAATTTCACCCGTCTGAATTGATTCGACAAGGTTCTCCTTGGATGTCTTAGTTTGTGGTATTGCTTGCCCCTCTTCCTCTCTTATAATAGATATTTCTAGCTGCACTCTTTGCTGTTCTGTTCTAATATCTACCGCATTTTGTATTTTTCTGCGGAAGTTTTCCCGGCGTAAGTCGTCCAGGGCAAAAGGATTACACAGTCTTTTGCAGCATGGCCGATGATTTTGCATCTCGGGTACTTTCTGTTCTTCTCACATCCTGGATTATCATGCTTTCAGAAGAAATCCCATTACGTACAAATGAGACGGGACCTTCCTTGTTTATGGAGACTATTTTCACCCTCGTTATTACAGTAGGGAAATCCAACACCGTCGCCATTTTATGTTGTACATTTATTTATAGCTTTGATTCTATTTTGTAGATCACTTCTTTTGTGTCAACCTCCAAGGGCAGGCCTGTCACATAACGGTCTAACTGCCTACTCTCTATTTTCCTCACAATTGGTGGAGTCTTGTAGACTCTTGCAATACAACCCCGTACTTCCAGTGAATCCTCTTCCAAAAGCTGGGTCTTGGAAGTCTTTTGGGTTTAGCATGTATTTATTGAAGCCTCCATTTTGGAGTCCATCTATTTTATTTGTATCTAAACCCTTCACTTTCAATGCGATCAGAATGTCTGCTTGTCTTGGACAATTTTCCAACCCGCCAAAGTCAATTGTATGACACCCCTCGGAATGGAATGCCTTTAAAAAGGCTTTTCCAGACTCTTTGTCTACTTTAGTCTTAAAATATGCTCCTAGTTTATTGTTTGCTGCACCTTGGTTGTTTAACACTTGTTCGACCAAGGCCTGAGCCATTTTCACTGAGCAGATTTCACTCTCAATTTGAAAATGATGTTGAAAAGGATGGTCGTACACCACTATTTTTTTGAGAACAACACTTACAGGTGTACTCACGTTTAGTCTAATGAAAATGTAAAGTTAAAAGAAACAAAGTAGCTTGTATGTATACATATAATAAATCTCCTACAAAAGCACAAAATGAAAAACAAAGGGGTAATTTTAATGAAAACGTTTGCAAAAAAGTGAATACAAATTATAATCCAAGTGCACAAATACAAATTACAAATGCAAGTGCTCAAAAAACGCTCAGATTACATGAATCTAAGCAAATTGCTGAAATACGATATGTGATAAACAAACAAATACTTCTCTCTCAACTTGACTAATCCGCTATCTGCTTGATCCTGGGCGTAATATCACAATCTGTCTGTGAGCTTGTCTGTTGAATTGACCTTACGCCAGATGATAAATCACTCCGCCCACCAAATCACGTGACGTAACCTCCGACAAACATCATTATTTTGCAAAGAAATGTTTCAGTTTAGGTGATGTGTTTATTTAATGCGATTTGTTTTATTTTTAAAAATATAAAATGACAAAGGTGCATTAATTATACAGCAGTAGAAAATATTTATATATGTCGTTCACGATTGTACATTAATAACCTAAGTGTTTTATTTTAGTAAATAATACTCATCAATTGTAAAGCTGTCTAAGAACTTATTCATATGAAGGAAACTTGCTCCTAAAGATGCTTATATATGTAGCAGATAATGTTACCTTTGTTAATTTTTTCTGACTTACGTTTATGCTGACTTGGAAGTATATGAATTAAATATTAATACGAAAATCATAAATAATTACTTTTTAGAAGTATACTGTTGTACATAATAATTTTAAGGTGGAATTTTGATGACCAAATTCTATTAATGTAACCATGCTTAATATATCGGAAGATAATTATTTGAAATTTTGTTTTGCATTTCTTTATTACTAATTACATTTTTGTAGTATCCCCATCCCTCATTCAACTCAATGAGATAGTAAAGCATCATTCTAGTGTCTGAAAGATCGAGATAACAAATTATTAATTTTGGGATAAGCCAACATCAAGGTGTAAATTATTAAACTTTAAAATAATGCAGCCTTGTGTTCATTGCTTCCTATACAAGAATAAATAACATGTATCAAAGCCCGAAGGTTTTCCACCTATATTCTTGGAACGTTAATTTTAAATACAAAATTTTTAGTTTTAAGTTATTTTATTCAAGCTATCAACAGGACATACTTTTATGAAAACAAACACATTCAAATTGCCATAAATTATGTCTTTATTCAGCTGATCATACACGCAACAAGTCATTTTCCATCGAAGTTTCGTCTATGTTTCGGGAAAGGAATACATTTAATTCTGGATATTAAATCTCAGAATTACAAGACTTCTTTTCACCGTTATCGATCGACAAACCAACAAATCATTGCAAACTTTGTAAATACTTTGTACATAATTCATGGTTGCTACAAGCAGCTTGTCGGTGGAATATAGCAGACTTAAGCAGGTGTGTCTAATTTACGCTCGCTAAATGGTTAATTGATCCAGCATAATTGACAAGTGGCGATAGGTCAATTGTTGAACCCAAACTGGTCCTTGTGACTAGTATCACGAGGAGGTGATGTGTGAGATTTCTCCCACTCCTTTGGGTTTTTGGGTATCGTTAGGTACGATTGACTACGGTATTGTTGTCCGGGCTGGAGAAAACAATAAAATAAAATATGCAGTTAAGGGGTGGAATAACATAAATATGAGTAGAAATATAGAATAGAACAATACGAGCTCTCAAATGTTAAATATAACAATGTAATCAATTATATAAACAAAACGAAATTGAACATGACACTTGAATGATTCACATTATCATATAAACAGAGTTACAAAAATTCACATGAAATTCAATTAGCTGTTCTGTTTTACCGATAGATCAAATTCTATGATATAGTTGAGTGACTAGTCAAACTCAAATTGCCGGCATGTCAGCACCAAGTGGTCTTCCCGATCTCTTCCAAATCACTGTTGGTGATAGGTCGGCGTTTCCGTATTACTTTCCTTCCCTTTCTCTTTTGATTTCAAACAACCAAATCAGAACTCATTTGGAAATAACATCAGTCCAATAACATCTGAGACAAAATGCGTGCAAGCAATTAAACCAATTAACTCAAGGAAAATTGAAGTATGAATTTAAAATCAATAAATGCAACAAATAATCACAACATTATATAAATGAACATATACTGCATGCAACTGAGACAATGTATTGCAACTGAACCAATATAAGCAAGTGAGACAATATAAGCAAGTGAGACAATATATGCAACTGATACAATATATGCAACTGAGACAATATAAGCAAGTGAGACAATATAAGCAAGTGAGACAATATATGCAACTGATACAATATATGCAACTGAGACAATATATGCAACTGAGAAAATATATGCAACTAAGACAATATATTTGTTCCTTCCAGACCCATCGGGTCTCTGAAAATTCCCAGGCCGCTTCCCCTTATACGATTTATTTAACGAGAGAAATCATTCATTAATTTTTATCTGCGTTTAAATTCTGGGTTCCCTCAGAAATTAGGCTGATAGATTCCGCAGGTAGATTTACTTTAAATCTCATATTTCGTCTTGGAATACACGCCTTTGTTTAGTTTAGCCAATCAGTATTACGTTTCTTTACCGCCAAAAATGTTAACACTCCCATCGAAGTGAGAATGAACGCATGTGTAAGAAATCAATAGGTTTTTAAAATATTTTCAGTAACACATTTCAAGCGTGATTTGATAGTGTTGGGGTCGGGTAGGCCTAATGTAGAAACATCATAGAACGGTTGTATTTGACATATCAGAGAGTAATCTCTTTAAAACAAAACCTCAGCTTTCATTGATTGTGAGTTTACTTGCATAGATTTCTTTATAGTTTATTGTAGAGTATTTCAGGTATAGAATACCATATGGGAGACGCATGCCAACAGGTCATGTAAGTTCATTTACTGACATTTACCATGATTAGTGTAGAAAGTTGAGTACAAACAGGTAATAATTTATGTCTAAGTTTTATTTTCTGAGTTATTTTTTTTAAGGGGATGAAGCCGAGTTGGGACTGGATTTAGCGAAGACTCTGAAAACAATTTTATGAATTAGATGTCTTTTTATATTACAATTGAACGATAAATAAATCTGACACTACACTCTTGCGCATGAAGTAGAACAATGTATTTAACAAACTGATGCGCAACGAGTTAAACAACTGACATAAGAAAATAATATCCTTGCAAACTGGAACTTTTCAGAACACGTAAACTCAATGAGTAATCAAAGAAAAATAAACGTATGGAATGTATAAAAATATCACCGATATAAGGATCTGTCACCACGGATGATCAATGTAAATACTTATTACAAAAATACGAACCAGTGGTATCCGAGTATAGGATTTATACACAAATATGAACAATGTATGATTCTATCATAAGAGGTTATTTAAATATTGAATTTGCATAAAAACATAAGAACAATGTATGTATCTTGTATCCACAATTAGGATTATGTATTATTGATTTTCACTGATATAGATATATTGAACTGTTGATTTCACTTATGATTCAATAATGGAATGAAATAACTGGTGGCATCCAGATGACGATAACAAATTATTTCAGGTTTTACAGTGCTCGTCGAATGGTCAATTAGCCCCAACGCATGCACCACACTTCCTAATCTGCTGATGAATCCCTTAAAAGCCTCCCTATTTCCGACAGACCTGTTGGTCTCGTAGCTTTGGTGCAGCATTGGGTAAACTGAACTAAATATTTTGAAATAGCCAACTCTTTGCTGTCTGGATTGAGTTTTTTGTTAGGTATTTGTTGATGGCTCCTCTTCGATGGCAAACACATAGATAAAGGGTCTACAGCTAACATATCTTCAGCCTGTATTTCTGACACAAGCCAAAATTCAAACGAAAATCCTCTACAATCATCTTTTATGGATTTCGCCTGTATCAATCTAAGATGGTCCAGAGAGAGAGAGAGAGAGAGAGAGAGAGAGAGAGAGAGAGAGAGAGAGAGAGAGAGAGAGAGAGAGAGAGAGAGAGAGAGAGAGAGAGAGAGAGAGAGAGAGATAGAACTGAAGGAAGAGGAATACATATGCAGTAGGCCTAAGTATGGAAATACAGGTTTGTATTGTATAATTAAGGGCTGATATAATTTGTAAATGGGTATATATATATATATATATATATATATATATATATATATATATATATATATATATATATATATATATATATATATATATAGTTCCAAGGTGATGTCGTTATTGTGGTGATAAAAGTGGAATCATCACATTGGTGCTACCATTACCTCCTTCTAATATACACTAATATCTCACTATGAAATATACAAAACCATCTTTTTAGGTTAGGTTGGATTATGCCTACTGCTCAAAGTTATGAAAGAAAATGCTTTACATAATATTTTGAATTAATTCGAGAAATATTGCGAAACAAGAGAATCGATAAACGATTCACCATCTTGATATAATTCTCTAGATGATCGAGTTTTTGAATTTAGAAAATGATTATTGTACTCTCTAACAGAGTAGAGCATCGATTTCTGGAAATAATATAGCTTAGAGTATTAGAGCTAATATTTTTATATGATCAATCTCAAATACTCTTTGGAATGGTATTTTAAAATATCATGAAATGTCTAGAGGAAGAATCACGACCTAATTTGGCTCATGGTGGAAATTAAGTTTCATATTCAATTTCAAAATTTATGATATCCGAGTCAGGCCTGTCAGAAGTACATCTCAAAAATCAAATGTGTTCATCAGAACTTGAATTAATCAATTTGCTGACGAAATTATTTTCCAAAGTAAGCCAAGAGCATCAAATCAGATTCCACAAAATCAGTTTATTTTACTATTTCAATCTGAATTGCTCTGGGGAAAATTGTACCATATTGATGGAAGGTAATATGAAAAAGAGAAGGAAAAAAATGAATTTGCTGTTGGCATGGCGTCTGCAATGGAGGGGGTAAGGGGCAGTTAGTGAATGTATGTTAGAGTAAAAATGGTGAAACTTAAACACAGTAAATTTTAGTAATCCCTAATGTATATGAGATTAATGGTCAATTTTATATAATTGCTGAAATTTGATGGTCCAAATTGTTTTGTACAGGTTGGTTTAAAAATGTGTGAAATCTGAATCATCCTTGATTTATTTTGTTACTTAGACTAAAAATGAATACAAGTAAATTAACCAAACGTCAGTCATACCATAATATATTCCGATGTGTATGAACCGACGACAAATGAAATCACTGTCATGCGGAGCTAATATTACTTAATAATAAGCACACAGAAATCTTTTTCATCATTCTGTGTGTGTGTGTGTGTGTGCGTGTGTGTGATGTGGATGTTTATCGTAGCTTTAACAACTTTTTAGTCATATCGCTACGATGTCTGGAGTGTGGCAGTTTATAGTGTCTGTTGTTTGGGCATCATGCTGGAGACATCTAGCATAATGACCCACCCAGTCACATTATCATGACACCAAGCCGACCATTCCTAAACTAGTTTTTTTTTGCTGTTGCAGTTTAATATGAAAATCTGAATACATGTATTTTTTAAAACAAAAACCACATTCATATAATATTATTTGCTAATGTTACAACCCTGTAGATAAAGTATTTGTGTGTGTGTGTGTGTTAAGGAATTAATTTTGTATAAATCTTTTTATTTCATTTTATTTTAATTAAATGTAATTATTAATATGATTATATTAATATCAGTCTAATATATTATTGAAAAGCATCGTGTTTACTTAAGTCGTAAATGTGACTCATGTGTGCACGTGCTGTATATGATGACAAATTCATTACAAGTGAACATTCAGGAATAGTTATGAAAACTATTGGATGATACTTGGTCAGGCTTTACTAATGTCCAGAAGTTTTACGAAATTGCATGCATCCTCCATGCGCGTGCGATTCAAACAACGTATTAGCTTCATTTATATGTTGAAGTATTTTGTAAGATAGGTAGTCGTAGTCGAGAGTGATACACAGTCTTAGAGTCGTAAAGTCAGTTTATTGTAATTTCTTAAAGATACACAACTTCTATTACTTTAATTTTGTGCTAGAAGTTGTCTGTTTGTATGTCTAGGTAGAACAACATGTGTCTTGTTAGAGGAACTAATTTTATTTCGTTTTCTGAATAATTGTTTTCCTGGAGAACAACATTACTGACTTGGACAAAGATATTTTCCCAAAAATATGCTAAATTGGAACGGAACAACACAAACTGTGCTTTATTATGTAAATTCTGGAATTTTCTGTTAGCCTTCGTCTGACATAGTCATCAGCCATTTTGGATCGGAATTAAACTTCAGACTGTTTAAAACGTTTTACAGGACTTGTGTTTATCTTTTGAACAAACAATTTGGATCGTTTCTGTAAACCATAAGTCTTGCTTAACATATTTACATTATGTCTTGTTTTCTAGAAAAATAAATTATTAAAATTTACAAAGTTTGTTGTCTTCACTCTTTTATGTTACTTTGAACGAGCCGATACGTAACACTACATAAACTTTAAATTTTTATTGCCGTCGATGTTATTGTTTTATGGGTATCATTTTGGTGATGATTGGATAGTTCAGCAAGGCGTCTGTCCATATCAAAGGTATTGTCCATACATATTTTCATTTATTTTATATTTACTAAATAAATACAGATATTATAAAACGAACCTGGATAAAATTATACTTATGTAAATATTTTAGTTCAAACGTTTAAAAATTAGACATATTGGCCATGTGTTCGGCAAACTCCAAATTGCGCAAGTAAAATATGTGAATAATTAGAAATCATAATATTTTCAAATGGTACTTTGCTTCACGAGGGCGGTTTCTATTTATTGAGTGCTTTATAGATAACAGGCAAAAATGCGATTGTGTTGACCTTGCTTTTTATAAGTAATTTGCTATTGTTGTTGATTTTATTGGCTCTTTTAACACATTATTGACTATATCAAGCAGGTCAAGCGCTTTAATAAATGACAGAGACAGCCGATCGTGGCTGGCCGGGACTGGTCTCGATCCCGCGACCATTGGTTTATCACAGCTACCTGTTTATCATAGTTAAATGATCTGTTTTTATTTGCGTTTTTAGTGATTAAGGTATATTCCTTTCTTAAAATGAAGTAGAAAATTACTTAAAGTTTGCATATATTGGTTGAGTGAAATATTTTCATTAAAAAAATGTAACTCGAGAAAAGGCAAAAAAAGACGACGCTGTTGTCACTGGAACTGTCAATTAAACCAGACAAAATCGTGCTTTATTTGCATCGAAAATTAAGAAGCATTGGTTCTTATATTTTGCACAACGTCAGTAACATCTAACTAATAAGTAGATAATTTGATGTGTTTGGCTTGGAAGAACCGTGCTCAGATGTTTCAAATGCGTGGTGCACTTACTAATTGTAAGAAAGTCGACCAGTGTGATGTCACGGACAGTCTCTACTTGCTGTAGACAGTGACAGGGATAAAACTGATAATAATTCTATACTAAAAAAAATGACTGGTTCTTGGGTGGATATTTTATAAAACATGTTTCCTACATATTGTATGTAACACAAAACATCCAGAGATCAACTTTTCAATGTTTAAAATTTTAAACGAGTTTTAATTTCAGTTGTTAAAAATTATATTAAACTCATTAAACTACAGCAGTTCACTTCCTTTAACAAAGTGCATGTTCTTGGTTGAGAGCGATACATATCCTTCTTATATCTTAAGTGGAATTTCACTAATCAAACTTCATTTGGAATGATATAAGAGCAAGAACAATTCTAACAAATGAGCTGGGCAATACATAAATAAATAGGAATTTTATTATCTCTTGGAGCCTAATAGGCTCAGAATTCCATTTTTTATTTTTCTTCATATAACGAACTTTAGCATTGCAGTAAATTTTAAAATTAATTTAGAATTTTGAAAGGCATGAAACATTACACCAATAAACCAGTGATTTATAAATAAATTGCTCTCATCATGTTTATATTTCATTGACATTTCAATAGAAAAAGAAATAGTAATAAGATTTACACAAACACGGGTTATTTAATGACAAACAGGATAACTTAAAATATGTATAGATTATACAAAAATGATTTTGCTGCTTCTTTGTCTGCGTGTAGTGTCAATGAAATATCAATGTATACAGTAGCTTAAAAATATAATTTATTAACGGTTTCTTATATGAATGCAAGGTGAGAAAACAAAAGCAAGAACAAAACACCAACCCCTCTCCCCCCAAAAAGCAAAACAAACAAAAGCAAGATGAACGCTAAAGTTAGCAAAGAATCTGAAATGGTAACTTAACCAAAGACAAAATATTTATTCAAAGTTGAATTTATAAGACAACTAGGTAATTATTCATGTGAAGTAAAGAAAGCAAATGCCAAAGTTTCTAGAAGTAACAAAAAATCTTCAAATTCACGGATGCTAAAGCCATGCTAACAAAAATATGTGAAATAAATTAAACAAATTCAAACAACACACTATATTATTAAATACGTGTACTGTAGCTTTACGTATCTTCATTTCAGTACGTCATTCAAATATTCATCATCCTTTTACAATTAGCAGTTGTACACAGCACGAGCCAGTTCTCAAAGAGGCTGTATTTTGCTATGAAATATCAACGAAAGCATACTGACAAAATCGGTTCATCAAATATAGTGTGTATTTCGTCCAGTTTTTTGTTTACCTAAACGCTTAAGCAGAACTTGTCGTTTGTGCGCCCATATGATTATTTTTGTTGCTGTTTTAAACTAGAATGTTGACTGAAAGCAATCAAATTACAAACACAAAAACAAGTATTAACCATATTAACCATGTAGCACTTACATCTCATAGGTACCTTCAACGCGTTGTGAGAGAAACTGTTGAAGTTGTCAACATTTTCACCAAGAAACATCAACATTGAACAATTTGCAATCTAGATATACCATTTTCACTTTCTTCGCTTTCGGCTTCTTGATAGCAATATAACTTTGACACAATTGTTAACAATGTAGTCACCAATGTATCATAAATAACAAGATGTCAAATGAAACAAGAGGAAAATCATTATGTAATTAATGTACCATTCAGTAGTAACGTTTGTCCTTAATGTTCTGTACAGCTTGGTTTAGACAAATGTGTTGAAGTTTACAAGAGGTCCGCCATTAATAATAGATATTTAAAAACATTTAATGAAATTAATACAGTTTCTTTTACTGACTTCACAATTGACTAACAGGGGCCACGAGTGGCCGAGTGGTAAAATGCGCTCTCCGTAACAAATCACTGCCACCTCACTTTTGTCTGCGTGGGTTCGAGTTTAAGATTCGGCGAATGTGGATATGTGAGAAATCTTGCCAGTAGCTCCTCCTGGGTCGATGGTTCTTTCCATGGATTTCCCGTTTTCTTCCTCCACCATTATTACTGGACGCCATGGTTAGCCTATCGTGTGCTGAAAAATTGCATTAAGCCCCACAACAGCAACAATTGACTAACTGATAGCAAATTGGACTTTTGAATACATGATAGTAAATGGGCTTATATTAACTGGTAGTAAATTGACCTCTACCTAAAAACATTTTGACTTTAATGAAGTGTACATACACAAATAAAGTATCAAAGTTACATTTGTTCAAGACCCACAAAAAGCAAGTGGAAGACAATATATTATCCAGAATGGAAATGTTTACAGAGGTTATGAAATATCTAATAATTGTCAAGGTTTACAACTCAGAAAAGAAAAGATGAAACGTTTTAACACTATGTCATTTTACATTCTAGCGACGACTGTTTAGATCCACTGAATAGAGAAATGGGTTAAATACGATTGAGTGTTTTGACAGAAGAAGAACAGTGAAATAGTAAATGGGTAAGAACAAAGGGAGTTCAGAAAGAAAAGCTAACTAATCCTAAAATGGGCATTACTTTGTGTGTTTTGATACTACACCATATAGACTCTCAACAATCACGGATGTAACTTTCCTCCATTAGGTTTTGCGGATTACAAGTAATGCGCAATAGATGCTCTGGAAAGATATGTCACTTAGGAAATAACATCAGAAATAAGTAGAGTTTGTTGAAACTTGCTTATTATAAATCTTAAAATTCCATGTAATATGTATATATCGAATTAGTGGTAATACAGCGACATACTGCTAAGTCATCTAATCCTTGAGTATCAATATTTTCTTCTTCTGAAAGTGTCAAGGACATAGTATATGGAAGACGATATAATTCATCAGGAAACAACATCAACAGATCAATGAACTTCGCTAATTGTGTATTTCTTTCATGAAAAGCAGGCACTAATATTATAATTTATTGATCATAAATGAAAAATGTCTTAACAGCAGCTATGATTGACGAAGAACTAATGACAGACTTATAACCCTTTCCTCAACCCCAACTCCCTTATGTACTTTATTTTCAAATTAAATGATGGTAATGGAACAAATCATGACAAAGTTTGACACAAAAGCAGCACAAGAGTACCAAAGAAAAACCTAAACTTTCAACGAAGGCAGCTCAAAGACTCTTGACGTCTTGAATAAAGCATTGAGGTATTATGGTTTGGTAATGCCATACTTATACACACTGTACAATGTTTTCTTTCTACTGAGATTAATAATGGCACACATGGTTTAAATCGTCTTGAAAATGTTCAAACCTACAAGACAACAACCTGAATGGTTTCTACCATAAAACCAACAACAAAGTGAAACGATAATAATATTTTTGTAATAAGTGTTGTTGTGTATATTGCTTACATTTTATTAGGATAATGATATCAAGCTAAATAGTTAAGTTATATAACGTACGGTAAATACTTACTCTCCTAGAAGCAGAAGATTCCGAAGAGAGTTAAGTACCTCCAAGACATTGTGGCAATGCACATAGCAGCATTAAGTTTAATTGCCAAAATAGTCCCATAAATAATGTGATTTACCTGGTAGCATCTTTGTGCCGTTTGATGCAAACGTGAAACGAATTAATGATCAAGTAGTCAATAAATTGAGTGAAGTGATTGGTGTCTATCTGTATCATTTAGAGCAAACACGATCAAGCAAGGCACCATGAATGAACAACCCATGAATCGACACTCAGGAGCTGCTAATGTGAAAGAGATGGTGTCCGAAACTGTATAGTTCTTGGTTTTTTTTAAAGATGTTTAGAATGCGACTGGACTGGACTGGACTGGACTGGACTTTAAGATATTAAAAAATAGGTTTTCTTTGTATCTACAGTATCTATTTGATCTTCAGTACGATTTTAGATGATTCAGCATTTCGCTTGCAAAGGTAGTTGAGAGTGACAAACTGACTATGAACTCGTGTGTTTTTTATTATTTGGTAGCAAAACAAATGAGTTTTTCGTTAGATAGGCACACACTATTTTCTTTTTTAACAAAGCACACTCCAAGTCAGTATCAGTTTTCAATAATTTACTTGTATAACTATATTTATATATATTTTTCATAGAGCAAACAAATGGATAACTCCATGACAATAACAATGCTAGAAACTCGGTTTAGCCAGCTTGATTATTTGAATTGTTTCATGCTGATTAGCACCAAATTATCATCAATACTTGTTCTCCTGGATATTTTCCAACTTTTCTCAAACTCGGACATGAATATACTTAATATGGAACCTGTTTAGTTATGTCTCAGATTGGTATTGTACACTGTGCGGTTTTCAACAAGGGGTGCTGTTCTAACAAGACAACTCTGTCTTTTTCAGTTTCAAGCCCAAATGCACATAAAGCATTACATTTTTATAATGTGACACACCACACGTGCTTCTATTTCTCAGTGTACATACCTTATTGTGAACCACTGTGATCATTTATCAATTAGTTTTGCAAGGGAGGTTAACTATTTCATAAGGTAAAGATTTGTCGGGAGTTAAGGGTTAACTTTGAAATCATCATCCAGCTGTAACGAAATCTTGATCTTTATGAAATCCTACCAGTAAATATGTAATCAGAGTTTTCGCGAAGTTTTTTTTTTTACTTTTGCACATCTGAAGATTTTTTCGGTATGTTTTAGCCCATGGTCCAGTCACAAGGATTATTATTGAAATTTACTTGGCCAGTTAATGAATGGCTTGACTTTTTTCCCCATCGTGCTCATTTTCGTATCTTGCAAACACCGTTTGTGAAGAATTGGTTGCTTTCTATTGCGTATATATGTGCTATTGTACTAATTCCAGCTCGAATTTCATGCTCAAACATCAAATATATGTTATGACGAATAAAAGTTTAAATTTATTTCTGGATATCATTAAACTCATAATACGAGTCAAATAAGCCACCACGATAATAATACGGTAGGTCAAATTTGTATAACTGATGATATACATTCCTAAATTCTTCTCATCATATTTTTAATTATATTTAACATTAGTCTTATATATCACTAAATGTTGGAGTGTTTAAATTGTGACATTACATCAAGAACGTTTTTGTATCGATCATTCGAAATGATTAAATGGTTATGTTTAGCATACAAATTTCCTTGTATATGATGTTGTTAATTCATTAAACATAACAAAATCTATCCATATTTTTGTATGGGCAGATATCTTTATTCAAATATGCAGGAGTCATTGAACCTCTTGTAAAACATATGAAGAGTATAATTACTCTCTAAACGATTGGTCAGAAAAATTTATAAAAATATTCTCACCCATGCAAATATTCGAAGACATTTCATTTGTTACTGATTAACACATTGAATTATGTAACGATTATCCTAGATCTATAATCTGACAGTAAACTATCATTAATGCAATTTTGTTGAATGATACTTTGAAACAAGCTCTAAACAACATCGCAAAAGCCTGCAAATTATCCGTCTGTAAAAAATTATATCCAATGACCTATGTTCAATGTAGCAAAGTGTTTTCAGATACATTGTCTGGTGCGTTGAAACGATTAATCATATTTACATTTTTATTTATCTCTGTTATGTCCATTTATCGGAGATAAGACCAATCAGGAAAGATGGCTTGTTTCAGCCTAATAACACTTCCCATCTTAGTAGCCATTAGGGTCGCTAGAAGCGAATATGGTCAATACGTCAACGTGTCTGGCTGTATCAATTTCCGCTCCCTACCATTTCCAATATTTATAGATACTGTCAATTTTCATCAGACGCCTAAAACTAATTTGTGAAGCAAACCAATTTGTATATGAGTTGCCTCTGTAGATATTAATGGGCATAACACATATTGTCTTTCTTTTTATTTTGAAAAATGTTTTGGAAGTTTTAACCCATTCAGGCAAATCTCTTCATGAGTATCCAATGAGTTATTATAACTATGTGCAATGAAAATATTCAATATTGTCTAACATCCAGAACGTAATTTTATTTGTTTCATGGTCAAGTTTATTTAAGGACATCAAAACCCATCTATTGTTTTGATTACACGTCTAGTTCATTGGGAAATTATCCGCAGAAAATGTTTTTACTTCTTGATTACATTTTATACCTCATATACTAGCTTATAAGATGTGTTCAACTGTAAACTGTACAGATCAGATTTGTCGTAGCATCATGCGCCGGCAGACCAAGGTCTGTGTAGTTTGTTTTGAGTAATCAATAGAACAAACAATATAGACTCTGATCTGCATTCACATTATGATAATGATTAAACGTAATTACCAAACGACTAAGTGATTTCAAACATTTTTAATAGCAATGCATTGTTATGTATTCATTCTCATGCTTCATATATTGACACTGATATACCATCGCATTTCCTTATTCCGCATTATGTTTTGGCTTAAATGGAAAGATCGAATGATGAGCTAAAATTGAGCCTAATGCTACTTTCCTTTTGGTGTCAGTATTGCTAATACCAAGTCTGTGAATTAAGACTGGCATAGAGACCCAAAGCAATAAGACCAGGAGAAAACGAGCCATTGGTAATTAATCATTCGTACAGAAGCTGAAACAAACAAAATTGCTGATTAGTTGCTAGCAATTGATAAATGAATATATTCCCGTGAAGAAAGGCATTTTGTTTAATCATTTATTCTCTTTGTAGTACGCATTACAACGGATTTTTTGTTGCTTTTTAAAGTTCATTAATGCTATTTGCCGAATGAAAAAAACAACAGTTACCATCTTATTACAATAAATAACAATTACCTTCTAATTACAAAATTTGATTGCTTACTTTTTACAATATGTACCCATTACCATCTTATTACAAAATGTAATATCTTGTTGCAAAATATAACAATGTCCATAAAATATTGCAATTACTTTCTTATTACAAACTATAAAACTGTCCATATTATTACAAGAGATAACAATCACCATCTTTGTCTAAATATGATAATTACCATTTTACTACAAATTAAAAGTCCACCTTCTTGCACAATATAACAATCAATTTCGTTTACAAATTTCAGTAGATCTGTTTGCTGTACAGCGAAAAAAGGTTAACAAAAACACTAATTATGCATATGTCTATGTGAAATGACCATTTAGTCAATATTATTACTGTAATGGATGGTTGTCTAGCTCTAGAATAATGTCATAAGTATAAAAAAATCATCCTAAGTCAATGGAGGTAATTCTGTTGGTAATCTTAGACATTCAGACACCAAATAGATATTAGGAGTATATCTTTACCAAGGAAGCGGAGTTTCCATCTTACACATGTCTCTAACATAAAGCTGTAAAATTATTTACTTAAGATTTCCTATATATTTGAACATTTAAAACCGAAATGTGTCACTAAATTGTGTCATTTTTATATTGCTTCTTGCCAAAGCGAATGCTGCATTCTAGATACGATAAACTTTTCATATTATAGATCTGTTAAATACCATGATTGATCATCAGTTCTGGTCACAGATAAGTGATTGATTAATAATAATTAAATAAATATCAGAAGGTGAAATGTTAATAAGACATAATTAAAATAAAATATATTAAAAAATAAAATATATTAACTAATACTTGTATGTTTTATTATTTAGGGTGTCATAGATAACTTGGTTACTTAAGATACCGTGTTCTGACACAGATGCCACCTATATTATGCAATGTATGTTTTCACGAAGAAACGAATATGCCAATTTACAAAATTGTTCGCTGCAGTAGAATAGTCTGTCTGTATGTGTTGGTGTGTGTGTGTGTGTGTGTGATTTAGATTTTTAACGTAGCTTTAACAATGTTTCAGTCATATCGCTATGATGTCTGCAGTGTGACAGTTTACAGTGATGTCTATCACTGGGGTATCATGCCGCAGACATGTGGCATGATGTCCCACCCAGTCACATTATCCTGACACCAGGCCGACCAGTTTTAGAACCAACCTCTTAATGCTTATCGCCAAGCGAGGCAGCTGTTAATACTATTTTTTAAAGTCTTTGGTATGACTCAGCCAGGGTTCGAACCCACGACCTCCCGAATTTGAGGCGAACGCTCTAAGTAATAGGCCAGCGGAGCGGTAGAAGAGTCAATTGTTAGAAAGATGAAGAACATGGTCAGTGAAAAATATTGGACAAAATATTGTCCTCAATAACATGAATTTGATGATCTAGATTCAAAATGTTGACTTCTCTTGAAATTGACGTATTAATTGCGACTATTAACAATTCTGCACATATCTGCAACCTAAATAGATGTGTAGTGAAGAATACGACAGATTAAAATGTTTTTAGAAAGCATTTGGAAAAGCAACCGCAAAGTCAGCTGCCTTAAATGGATTTGTATTCTATGACACTTAATTCTAGTTCATACCCCCAATTTTATAGGTGTATGTTTTTGGCTCTCTGTTCAACTTGCCAAAATATGCATGTAGTATTATCTGTTACTGCAGTCGCATATACAGCTCATTTAAACAAATCGGAAATCAATGTTTTGTCTAAATTATTCGTCCCAGTTTTTGAAGTACCACAAATAATATCAGACAAAGCAAGGCAGCAAAATACTCTGTGAGAAAGGAATATGTTGAAGTTCTTTCACTTTTTTCAAAATATGTTTCAAATAATGCCTACGCATTATTTGCTTTTTAGCAGAAAACGATTGCAATGTTGTTCTCTTTTCATCATAACTCTTGCATATTAACTCTTTATAGGGGATATCACCACTTGAATACACCATCTAAATCCGCATAACACAATTGCTAAGCCCATCTAACATATTTAGAACGGAACAGATCAGAACGCATCTTTATTGATATCTTTATTCCGATGGCATATGTGAAGAAACAAATTAGATTTAGGATGGATCAGCTTTCACACACACACACACACACACACACACACACACATATATATATATATATATATATATATATATATATATATATATATATATATATATATATATATATATATATATATATATATATATATATATATATATATGAAGAATTAGAGGATTATCACGAATAACGGAGAGAGAGAGAGAGACAGAGAGACAGAGAATAAAACTAGTCATTCATCATTCATGAGAACTTTAAATTTAACAATCAAATAAACAATGCAAAATTATGTAGCCAATGGTAACATTGCCTAGAAGATACATTACAAAATAATGGAAATGACCCTGTTGTTTTTAATGAGATCTCTAGTAATCTCTAAATTCTGCATATTTATATGGTAAATATGTGCCAATTCAAGACATATATTAAGCTTATAAACATCAAAAGCGTCACAAAGAAACGAACCCAGTAAGCGTATTCATTTCATTATTCCCTCTTTTTAACAAATTTAGATAAAATAGGAAGGTCATTAAAAAGACACATTATATATACCATGAAAAATATTAAATAATGTCATGAAAGGTAATAATCCTAAAGGTTGTGTTTCTAACAGTCTTCTGGATACAATCATAATGCTTATAACAAATTTAGATAAATCCATAAGGTTTTATTTGTTTCTTGTTATGAGCATTTACCAAAGCTTCCCTAAATTAGGTTGAACGTAAATATGATATTCCATATAAGCTGTTCTATAACCGACTGCCTTTATCTTTTGCCATTCCTCGAATTATATATTCTCCTGCCGCTTAGATTCAACAGGCTATTTATGGTTTCAAGTCATAACATTCATTAAGTAAATGCATATATTGTTCGGAAACAATATTATGAAATCTAATATTTCACATTATGTTTCAAAGCATAATAGTTTCTTCACTCGGATGATTCACATGCTTTCACATTTAACGCTTGTATGTACAGAACATTTACTGCTTCACGTTACTGGCTTAGATGGAGTTTGATTTACTGATTGCATCCTGATAACAAGAATAGCATCATCCAGTATAACTCAGACATGTTTTTAATTTAAGAAACCCATTTATAATTAAAAGATTATTTGAACCATGGCAAATTTTTAAAAAAATCTTTTGAGATTTTAAAGAATTTGCTTTTATTATTGAAATCTAAAAGCCAGATATTACTGACATAATTATAAAAATCAATTGGCTTTTCTTCCTGCTCACTTTGTCAACTCTATATAGATTTGCTTTTCCGGAGTTTTGAGATCTTTCTATGAACTTAAATGTGCAAAAGCTCCTCAAAAATCCTGGTATTTTCACACACCAAAGATTTCAAACCCGCATAGCTGTATAATTCAAGAGCTGTAGTTAAAAGTCGGATGCAAGAAATGTATAATTTTTGTATAGAAAACAAATGCTTGCTTGGTAGTTTTGATATTTTGTTCATAGTTTTGAAAACAATGCGTTTCCCAGAGATTGTATTCATAGCTTTGAAAACCAGCGATTCCTTGAAAAGAAAGCAAAGATGTATTTTATATCATTACAGCTAGAAATGATATTTTCATCACGTTCTCAAACAAAGCGATTTTTCTGTCATACATCAAAAAATCATGATATTGGTTTTGGAATAATTTGTGTTCAACTGGCATAAATAGAATACATGTAAAAAACGTTTTAATTCCTCTGAGAAAAACAGAATGCATCAATTCAATATCAACATGCGTGAAGACTTCTCGAATCAATTTCCCATGTGAATTATTTAGCTCGAGGCAATTACATTTGTTGCTCAAGGCAGTTACATTTGCTATTTGCCTTTCTACCGTTACAGTTCTTGACATTAAAATACGTAATTGACGAACTCGTTTTCTACTTCTTTTCAGCAGGGATGTTGAAAATATATTCATAATCATTCGAATATATATATATATATATATATATATATATATATATATATATATATATATATATATATATATATATATATATATATATATATATATATATATATATATGTGATTTTTGCGGCAGTATAATTTGGCAAGTTCAGTTATCTCTCTTTTTGAATTATATTGTAATATATTTTACTTTAGTATTCTTGTAGTACTTATAGAAGATGTGAGCAATTTTAAGGACCATCGCCCGTCTATCAGTAAACCGTAATTTGTCTTTACAATAATGTCTTAGCATGTTGGCGAACTATCAAAACTTATGCCTTAAAACAAATTCAATGCATTTAACGGCTAGTTGTTTGATAACAATCCGTTATTTTATTTTGAATTTTTATTGACTGGCTTCTTCAACATAGTTGTTGAACACATATACTTATCTCATTCCTCATGATGGAATATATTGATGAATGTTTATTTGCCAAAAGGCTAACTGAATTGTCATTTGTAAGTTTAATATTGTTTTGCCATCTTTATTTTAATTATGAATTTAAAGGCGTTTAAGTAAATGGTACATCGTGTGAAAAACTGCAGATATGGTGGAGGTCATAGGTCACGAATAATTCCATAATGGCATGCGTGCTCACGACGTGGACGATCGTGAGTCATCTGAACCATTCATAGCCAACAATGGAGTCAAGCAATTTTGTGTATTTGGCCCAAACCCAATGGTAAAAAAGTCTGATACCGAACTGATGGCTATTTCTTACATCTACGGAAACAATAGGCAAATATGAATTTACAGGAAGTAACTGTTCGTGCTCTCCATTTACTAATGATTGGTCGTTGAATGCTTCCCATAGTTTGAAACATTTGTGTCAGTTTTGTCTTGATTATCAACAAATAATGCACCAATATACCTAGCAAGGAGTTATACATAGAATATATAACGGCGAATGGCCAAACGTTTGATGCAGTAGACAAACTGATGGTCACGAGAAGTCCAAATGAAAAATAAACTAAATGCCGCAATAAACAACGCATGTTTTGCCTTCGACGAATCACCCACACATGTGGCTGAGCGGAAATACATCAATCTGCAAAGAACACTAAGGTCTACAAAGTTAACATGAAGCTGATAATTTCGAAAGGGGCGTTTTAAGAAACTGATGAGGATAAGATATAAATCAAAGGTCATAATGGTTCTCACACTATTAGGAATTTCAACCACCAGTGCTCAAATGAGAACATCAAATCTGAGATGGGAGTCTATATCAACCGAATATCATACTAATGGCTACCAAATAAGACATGCTATTGCTTGAAAAAAATGGAAAGCGACATTTGTGAGCTTAGATGAAACTCGTCAAAGATACCTTCAAAGAATCTCAAAACTACTTCAACATTGCCTCTGGGGCCTGGGAACATCGCACACTGGTCCATTCAATCTAGCACAGCCTCATCTTTACTGGAGTAACCCACCATTGGCTAAGAATTGCATAGTCAATGCTGAAGTCCATTTTATGACGAGTATGCGATGAACTATTTAGAGCTCACATTTCCTTCATATCACACTACATTTACATACAAGAAAATGATGCCATTTTCATCTTTGAATTATATGAACAGGCAATACAAATATCCTTCAAACATAATCTGGTCATCTTGAAATAAATCCTAAATTCTATTTTCATTGTCCTTCTCTGTGTTTGACGTTTTAGATCAATTACTTCAAATGTTATTTTTCATTAACTGATCAGTTTTCATTCAACAATTCTGGCGACAAGGAGGAGCTTATATGACACGAATTCAGATAAAAGATTATCACTTCTATGAAATAAAATATACTTATAGAAAAAAGTAATTTTGATAAATATGATCAAATCTATCATAAATATTTTGCTGCAACCAAAAAATGGTATTTTATACTATGAAGTTGATTGATGATAATTCATAGGGTCCTAAAAAATGGGACAAAATTAGAGTCTTAGCATCTTAGTTTGCACATTTTTGCTCCGTAAGATGAAGTGCTGACTAAAATAAGTTACTAGATCAATAATGCTGAATGCTTAGTCTTGCCACTGATTTTAGGTTGTGATAGAGTTTCTTACTTCTATACAATGATACAATGTTGAACTTAGGACCGTTCCAGAGTCATTATCATTCCACAAAACGGCCGCATGAAAATCAAGCAAAGTTAAAAACTGAAGTATGAGAATTTTTGAAACATCATGAACCTTAGTTGTTATTGTCCATATTTCCGTATTGAATATAAAAATTGAGTACTAATTGGATTATTTTCTCTTTATTTCTAGGAGAATTTGCATATATTGATCAATCTAGTGGGAATGGAAGCATCATCATCAGTCAAGATTTTACTGGAAGTAGTGTCTGTCTCAACATGGACGCCATCTTATATGGGACTGGATACCATCCTATTTTATATATAAACATAGAGCCTCCACTGACTACAATGCAGAGAATTAGTTTGTACGGACCGCACTATTTGAGGTCAGTACAGCGCTCTTTATGCAAAAATTCATGTCTGTTGCATTTCATATTAATGCATAAAAATAAAAAAAAAACAATTTATGGCGTACTTTCGTTACAACTATGATTTTAGTGTTGTGATTTAGAAATTCTCGATTCCATATTAATGAAATAGACAATGCTATTGAAACATTACTTCAGAACTAAATGAAAATTATAAAAATTCTATAACCGAGGTGCTGAAAAATCATCAAGAAAATTATCATATAGAAATATTCGAAACCAAAGCTATTTAAGCTATTCATTTACAATTTAACTTGATTGGAATCAAATGCTTATTTGTTGCATTACAAACGTTTCCAACATCATGCTAAAACGAAAGGCACAGACATTGTTAACAGTCAATTAAGTTTACAAAAACAAGATGAAAATAAAGATTGACAAAATAGAAAGAAAGACAATATTATTTTAATCCAGCCAAACAATCACTTTGAGATAAAACGCTACTAATGATTCTAACTACGACTTCTTCAAAATCACAAATAATTTGGTGTTTGGTAACATGAAGGACAATCTCAGGAACAGAACAACACTTAGAATATAAACAGATGTATATAAATATAAAAATCACCGAATGATGTGATATATGCTTACTGGGAGGATTGTAATAGATTGTTATCTGGTCATATTCAGTCTCAAAAACAACATATTGACTATTCAAACGGCAATGGATTTAACATGCTAAAAATAAAAAGCAAAGTTATAAGAGCGTTCAAGGTTGAGTAAACAATGACAGAACAAACGATAGGAGTGTTCCGTGAAACAAAATGTATTTATGTAAACATGGTGGTCAAATGAAAGTTTACAGGGTTTCAGAACGTCTTGTTCAGGGTGGGCATATAATCTGAGATTTAAAGGTATTTTTGTATTCAATCACAAGAACGATTGCAAAGGTAATGAACATGCTATGGGCATTCAGTCACAATGATATGCAACATCAGCATCATTAAACACAGTGATGTCTATGTACCATAATAAAAGGTTTCTAGCTATCAGCGTGAATGTTTTACCTTACGTTCACATAATTTCCTTGAATTAAAAAGGAAACTTGAGTCATCAAATGTTGATTTCTTTTGTCTTGTTTCAAAGTATATACAATTTTCAAACACTTTTTCAATGGCCGTTTAAATCTTTGAGTAAATGTATAACCAAAAACGTGATCTCTCCTTGTATTTGATCGCAGTTATGCTTTATTCCGATCATGACACTGTGTGTGTTTCATACGTCAGCTATGAACTGTTTTATATGTATGTTTTCTTTTTCTTTTAAACATACTTTTAAATTTAAATTCTAAGTCTCTTTCGTTCTGGTAAACAATAAATCAATAAGAATGAAAATGCTCAGAAAAAGAAGCAATGTAACAATCTAGAACATGACTGCGCTGCAATAGCTGCGGAACTACATTTTGTAACGGATACACTCAGTGCTCATTGTTAATTGTAACGGACACAGTGCTCATTGTTAATTGTAACGAACATACTCATTGCTCATTGTTAATTGGAAGGGTTAACTCCGTCGATATACAACTTTTGGTTTTCACTGGTAACTCTGTTGAAACTATATGTGTATGTATTTGGATATGTGATATAAATAAAATATATATACACTTCTTGTAAATATTTTTTATTCAAAGGAAACTGCGGCAAACTTCCTTTTGTTTTCATACAAATTCATACATCACGTGATACATACTATTTATATTATTCCCTCCTCTACATATTGTTTACTTTACATGCAGATAGTCGGATCGTACTGGACACAAATGTTTTCTATCTTGCTGTCTTGATCAACACCTTGTATCATTCCAGCCGTTTGTGTTTTTACTTCTTTGCATACACTAAAATCTGTCAGTCTTCCGTATCTGCAATTTGTGCATTACCACCTCGGTATCTATATTGCCTGATATTCTTGGTTCTTCAAATAGATACAAGTAACTTCAAATATTTATATGGTATGAAAAGGTAGTCAGCTAGCTTGCAAAAGCTCATCACCTCTGTATCATTCTTTGCTTATTTCAATAGCACCATTTAAAATCTGTTTAACAATTGCGCTATTAGCATTTGTTTCACCTTTATGTCAAATGACATTAAACATTCACCAGACACAAGTCTGGGATGAACGTTGGTGTACAGACTTGCAACGTTGACTCGGGTTTTGATGTTGCTGTTCGTATCTCCCGGAGGTAGCTTCCTCTGCTCGTTTTGAGCTATGAATCTACCCATATTCGACATCTTCGCTAATTAATGTCTAATTATCTTGCAAAAGAAAGCCTACCACAATATGAAAGCATACCATCCGCGAACATTCATCAAAAATTGCAGTGAAATATATTTATAGTTTTTTTCGCTTGAATGTTGATATCAATCATTCATTTTAGCCTGCTTTTGTAACTTGTTTTTTTGTAATAAATTGAGAAAAAGCATTGTCCAGGTTGTTCCGACATAAGGCAGTTATGTGACTTGTCTATGTTTTTTATTTAAATGTATTTGAAAGATTTTCTGTGTCAGTCGACAACTATAATCAATGATTATCAGTTAGAGCTTGCTCTTTTGATCATTGTTACTACTGAAGCCATTTGCTTTGACCATAGCATAATTTCATACTTCTGCCAGTATTGTCTTGATGTGAATATTAATAAATAATGTATTCAAGTATTTCTATTGGATTCTTATTTTTTAAAGAAACGAAATATTGCTCTCTTCCATTTGCGATTCATTTATACATTATATATTAGATTCTCTCTCTGGATTGGTTGGATGTACACGAAAGATTTAAATTAGCTCCGACATTTATTTTAATTTCTTCCGCATCCTTCTGACACGGTTTAGTGAAAGGATGGATATCAGTAATTTGTGGCATTAGTTCGACTCATGTTTGCTTGATTTCCTCTTCAATTCATCAATTCAAACTCTTTGTACAATGCCGTTTATATCCATTTCCTTGTTCAAGTTAGTTTCAAATGTCTGTTTTTTTTGTTTAAGCTATATAAATGCTTTCACATAATGCTTATGACTTCTTGTGATTTTCATCTCGTGCTACCTTTTTCAGTTTTACATGCATCTAAAGGTATTGTAGACGCTTTATCCACGTGAATCCAATCTTTTTTTTAGCGTTTTCGTTTGTTTTTGATTCTTCTTATCCACCAATGCTCCCTTGAAAAACACTTATATTATGCCCCACTCGGTTTCGTTTTATTGTTATGAGATTTAAAGTGGCACAAGCTTCCAGAACAGACGTAAAGCGTGCTTAATATGCGACCAAACAAAGAAGTGGCTTTTACTTATTTAAACATGTTTTATGTGTTGGTATTATGCTATTTCAAGTACTGATTGAGCATCTTGTTCGTCGTTCAAACGCCAGGCATTTGCTTGTTTAAATGCATCTGTACGCTTTCCATGACGCCTACCAAGTTTAACTCTGCGTGTATCTTTTGTCCTTTACAACATTACTTTCTAAGAGTCTTTGATAACCTTTATTCCATTTTTTGCTCACATTTTATGATGAAATTTTAAGACATATTAAAGTAAATCCAAATATATACAAATGTTAGTTGTTTTCATCCATTTTGTAATATATGATGAAAAAAGTTGGCTTCCCATTGGGTAAATAAAAATGATGTATTCTTGGGTACTTTCCACGTGTAGAGAAGAAGAAAATACGGAATTCGCTCAAAACCAAGGTAGATACACATATTTCCAAACCAGTGTAGAAGCAATAGTGGAGGCCTAAATGAGTTATTCAAAAGCGTAGCGATGAAAATAATGACCGAAAAGCTTAATTTAAAAAGAGAAGAAACAGATAATGCTAAATAGGTACCATAACAATGCTAGTTTCAGATTAATTTGCTTGCAAAAACATAATTTCGTCACAATCAAGAATCAATTTCAAATCAGACATAATATGCAATACATTAGATGTGTCGTCAATTGATTCTTAACGAAGGCGGTTAAATGTTACGAACTTTCGAAGATGCAGTTTCAATCTATTTTGTTTGGTGCGCAACTTCATTGAATATTAAATAGTTATTCATATGATTGCAGCTCTTGTACTCAGTGTGGTTAAAGATAAACATACCAAAATATTTTCTCACAAGGAGATGAATTTGAGAGCGTATTAAACAGAATTGGAGAATATGAGTTTGCAGATAAACTAGATATATTTATGCAAGCATTAATTTTTAGCTAGGAGAAAAATATTGAAAAAGATTAAATACAATAAACACAACCTAAATATCCGATCCAACATTTTGTTCTTAGACAATATATACGATGTCAGAGGACACAAATATTAGCACAATGATCATCTATCAAGTATGGGAATTGGTACCTGGTTTGAAAGGTATTCAACAGAAAATAGAGTTCATAAAACTTAATGATAAAGCATATTTAACAGATTGAAGAACTAAGAAAAAGGCACAGAGGCATATATGACCCAATTCGAGGCTGTTTTAAAAAATATTCGAACGTATGAAAGAAGACGCACCAAAATAGATGGATGTCTAATACAGTCGAAGATACGTTTCAGAGAAACAACTTGAACCATTTAAAGTGTGGGAAATGTTGTATTAGACAAAAAACTGAAATAAACGTTCAGTAGCAGCAATTATTACAATTGCAGGTAGTTGTTTCCTGTTCAAATACTCATTCAACATAGACTCTACCAAATTCAGAACTCCAAATTAAAAAACAATGAAAACAGGAGTAACGTTTAGTCTTTACATGAAATTATTTGTAGTGTGATGGTTGTTTCTGAGTGTTGGACAAATTGGTCAGTTCCATTTTTCGCTACACTTATTGTCTTTTAGAGGTGCAAACAAGCAGTCGGAAGAGTTGTAGGTCTGTAACACTTAAAACAAAGCAGGTCCAACAATCAAAACTATCAATATACACAATTCTTTATTTACGCAGTGGTCGATATTGTTTTTAATGTTTTATTTTGGTGTTTCAAAATTGTTCTGTATTTTGAACGTCAAGTAATCTGACAGAATCAACAGACGAGATATTGTCCATTTGCGGCAAGATTCGTTTATGTTGACGGTGACGGTCACGACATAATAATGATCACAGCCATTCTCTTCTCTGTAATTCTGTAATTTTTTCTCACTACGATTTCAGGTTTGCTATCTAAAGTTTGTTGTCCTACTGTTATAGCTTGATCATCAGCCCAAAAAATAACTTTCCTGGTTACCTCTGTACCGATGGCAGGGTTAACCCAGTTTAAAGTAGCTGTTGGATTTATGTATCAATTGTGGAAATACAAATATGACAATACTGAAATTGGTATTGATGGATAGAATCTAAAATTAGAGCAGAATTAAAGATACCAAAACAATTACATGATTGATTGAGAGATTATCATCCAAATCCAAATCATAATATGCCAAGTAACTATACGAAACGGAACTATTGTGGCAAAAAACATGATCATTAACTAGCACTCAAGATATATTTCGTACTCTTTATAGGAAATGTAGATATTATATTTAGTGGATAGTGTTGAAATCATGCACAAAAAGTTGCGTTTCACAGAACAAATAGAAGAGCTAAATCTTTTTAAACAGGAAACGTTCTTTAAGTAATTATTCAGCTGTTGAGCTGAAGATACTCTTAGAACTTAAGCAATAAAGGATTGTCATGAAAATATTTAAAGGGTTTAAACGTTTTAAAATGATAGGAAAAGCATATATTACACGTGACACTAGATTGATCAAATGCCATACAAGTTCAACCAAAGTACGACAGCAGTGGTGTAATTGACGAGGACATTTGAATGTTGCATTACATTAGTTAGCATGTTTTGACGTAAATATATTAGCCAATATACCAATCTTTCTATATATATATATATATATATATATATATATATATATATATATATATATATATATATATATATATATATATATATATATATATATATATATATATAAGAATGCAATAAAATACAATTTTGATTTCAAAACAGCCCTTCCAATATTTTGTTGAAGATTTAAAAAGCCCATATCATGCGCTTCGTGGTTCATCCTGGTTTAGCATTACGCACCTATAGGATATGGTTGTCACTCTATAACGAATCCTGAATAGATAAGACGCGATGTTGTTTAATCGATCAGTTCTATTACTTTGCTGATGGAATATAGAACACATGACCAACTGAATTTGGAAGACACGCAGCATAGGCCATTTATTTCTTACTTCTGATGTCGAAACGTATATGTAACGCCCCCACAAGCAAAAAAGTACAAAATCATATTAGATGCTTTAATTACTATGACTCATTTTCTCTGATAATATTAGTGCCTTACAAACGTTGGACACTTTTCCAGCGATTCGTCTTAATTTGTTAATTTACAAGCGAGAGAGAGAGAGAGAGAGAGAGAGAGAGAGAGAGAGAGAGAGAGAGAGAGAGAGAGAGAGAGAGAGAGAGAGAGAGAGAGAGAGAGAGAGAGAGAGAGAGAGAGAGAGAGAGAGATTGGTTTTCTGTACATAGACATGATTTTGGACAGGAGTTAGAGTTTTAGAATTCACGCGGATTAAAACAAACACATATTGTCAAAATCGAACGATTCTAAAAGGTTGGGATTATATGATTCATAGATTTTTTGCCCTTGCATTAACTACAAGATATAGGTACAACAATCTTTTTCATTGAAATGACTCGTATTCATTGATACATATTCGAATACTTCTTTCTTATAAATATGAACACGTATTTATTGATATATCATTAGATTAATCTACGGATCAAACTGACATGTGATTAATTCCGAAGTGAATAAAATAGAGGAGAATATCAGATAACAAAAATGCGATCGTCATGAATAATGGTTGTGCGTGAGCTATCTCTGTCCCCAAAATTAGCACGCTGTTATTGAAGCTGAATGATATAGAAAGAACGCGATATTCTGTCACGTGATTTGTTACGTGACTCTTTATACCGTAAAATTGATCGCAATTGTTTCGAATCTCGATAAGTTCCTATTAACAACTGAAGTCGCCATGAGGTTTAGTTTTTATATGAAATTACATGCAATTTGGATATTGTGTATCATACTCACCAGACATCTGAAATCATAATCTTAGAAATAGATATGGTACTTCAACCCACAAGCGGTATATCATATCAAATTATTTCCTCGATAAGGCAAAACGTGTAAAACAACATTTCCTACTAACTTCAATTCCTTGGAGTAGACCGTAAAATCACTCCATAAACAATGTTTATCAGTCATACACGTTCTGAGATTTGCAATCTCTTTATCTATCGCAGAACATGAGAAAATGCTTTCCTTTCCTTTTGAGAGAAATTACAGAATTTAAACAACCATTTATATATGCTGCTTATTGTCAATTACCGATATGCATATCTATCTATCTATCTATCTATCTATCTATCTATCTATCTATCTATCTATCTATCTATCTATCTATCTATCTATCTTTCTATCTATCTATCCTTCTATCTATCTATGTATCTATCCACCTATCTATCTATCTATCTATCTATCTATCTATCTATCTATCTATCTATCTATCTATCTATCTATCTATCTATCTATCTATCTATCTATCTATCTATGTATCTATCCACCTATCTATCTATCTATCTATCTATCTATCTATCTATCTATCTATCTATCTATCTATCTATCTATCTATCTATCTATCTATCTATCTATCTATCTATCTATCTATCTATCTATCTATCTATCTATCTATCTATCTATCTATCTATCTATCTATCTATCTATCTATCTATCTATCTATCTATCTATCTATATATATATATATATATATATATATATATATATATATATATATATATATATATATATATATATATATATATATATATATATATATATATATATACTTTTTTAAAGCTATGATTTTTGCGTTTTGTTTGTCGCAAATGTAATGAATGTAGCTAGCCTAGTTAAGTATAGAGAACGTTCTTCATCATGTCATATATCAGATGCGTACGCTGTTATTACACAACATTTTGCAAGGAAAACACTTTTATGAATGCTCGGAAGATGATAATGAAAGCATGTGTTCTTTGTTAAATCCTCTGAGTTTAGCACCAGTTGAGTACAAATGTGAATCTAAGAGAACGGAGAAGACCATGTCATGGTCCTGACCTCTTTCAAGTTTATTAAATATAATCGAGACAATTGTTGTAAGTTAGACGTCCAATGACACATGAGTAACATGCATTATCCTCAGTAACGTTCATAATAATAGTATTTTATGGAACATATGCTGTCAATTTTGCAACGAATCTGATATTGAACTCCCTGCAAACAGGCAATAACTTTTAAATATATTCGAACTTCTTATTTGGTCTACGCCACCAAATGAAATGACGCATGAATTAGAACGGTAGAATTTAATCTAATAAAGTGTACTGGGTGAAGCCGTTATAAAGGAACCAATATTCGCTAACAGTAAAGTAAATCGGACAGTTTTTTGATGTTGGTGTGCACTGTTTAACAGGGACATGTGATTTAAAGAACCACTCACATTCACTTTGTATGCCACGCCACCGCTGCACTATTCGAGAACTCCTTGACATGAGTATCCAATAATAATTCTTATGACATTATTATTTTCCTTAAATATGATTGTGTTTGGCAACTTCTAACAGCTTGTCGATATCAACTTTTTGTAATCTGCTGTTATTAGAGTACCAAATGATATATGGCAACAACTGAATAAGTTTTAGAACACTGTTGCTGCTTGCATACATTGGAATCGCAGCAATAAATATAATAGCCACTTAAGCAGATCAATAATAAAATACTGCAACACTAGTTAAATGTAGCAAAGGAATTATCTTCCCACGTGGAATGTCGCCCACGCACAGCAAAGAAAATAGAAAGTGACTAGCTATTTAATTGACCCACTATTTTCTTACGACTTTATGGTCTTATACTAAGTAACAAAAAAGAGCGAAAATCGAAAAATCTTGATAAAATTAAGCAAAGTATTTATTTACGAAGAACACAAAGTGAAAATTTACAAAGAACTACAGTAATGAGAATAAAATCTCAAATAGTCCAAAAATGTTCTACACCAGTCCTAATGAATAAAGTTGTCATTCAATTCCAGTGGTGTGATGATGTGAAAACAACACACCAGGGAGAGAAAAGTGACCAATACATATAATTTAAACAAAAAAGAGTAACAATGAAAATATTGAACAGGTTTGAAACATATAGTTGTAATATTTTTCACTTGTTTGGAGCTTTCCTTTCAGGTTTCTGTTCAATTCCTTCCTTTACCTTTTTCCCGATCTGTTTTCGTTGTTTCGTTGTATTTGTTAACTTTGAAAATGAATTCATCATTTGTTGCCTTGTTAGCAGTCGTCGTCAGTAGCTTCTCAATACTGTTCGATTTGTCAATGACTAATGGTCATAATCCAGTATGTTTCAAACCTTCTTACAAAGTTTTCATTTAAAACCTACAACTCCAGCGACTGACGTACTAAATCGGTTTCCAAGATTTGCTTACTATTTTGTCTCCCTCAGTTTGCAGCGTTTGATCTCCTTGATTAAATCTTTGTTAATACTTATAACTTCTCGAGTTTCGAGTTCGTCGCATTGCCGTTTCACACATCCGATTATATATGTATGTATGTATGTATGTATGTATGTATGTATGTATGTATGTATGTATGTATGTATGTATGTATGTATGTATGTATGTATGTATGTATGTATGTATGTATGTATGTATGTATGTATGTATGTATGTATGTATGTATGTATGTATGTATGTATGTATGTATGTATGTATGTATGTATGTATGTATGTATGTATGTATGTATGTATGTATGTATGTATGTAAGTATGTATGCATGTATGTATGTATGTATGTATGTATGTATGTATGTATGTATGTATGTATGTATGTATGTATGTATGTATGTATGTATGTATGTATATATATATGTATATGTATATGTATATATGTATGTATGTATGTATGTATATATATATATATATATATATATATATATATATATATATATATATATATATATGTATGTATATATATATATATATATATATATATATATATATTGGGAAATAGCTTCGTCACGTTTAAGTCCATTGCCCATCAGATACTTTATTGTGAATTGGGTAAAAGAAACTGGAATTATCAGTTAAAATCTTCTCCAATATATATTGTTAATGGAGAACCACGTTTGAGACTTAATAGTTTCTTGTATGCAATATAAAGGGCAGAGCTAAGCTATGGCTTTGCAAACTGAGTTCATGATGTTTATAATTCTCTCGAAAAGTTGGCAGTTATGCAGCTGATTTCTCAGCCAACGGGATAACAGAATTAAAGTTCGGCTTGCATTGTATGTTTGATTATAGCCACTTGTACAATGTTAATTTTTTTATGAAGAAGTCAATGTATTTTCATATATATAGTTAAATGCATGAGTGAAAAGAACATAATTAATTTTGCACGTTGCAATTTCTTGAATGTCTATTGTTGAAGGTGAAAAAGATTTAAGTTTGAATAGCGTTTCCAAACGTTGGTTGTACGCAGCTGAGTGAACACACGTACCTGATCCGTGATTAATTGATTTTATTGTATTGGTAGCTTCATAGCTTCACTAGCAAGTTTTGTTATTGCTTGTTATGGTTTGCGAACAGGAAACAATGTTTGGTCAAATCATTTCTGGTATTGAGCTGGACAAAAAAGATGCTTTGCCATTGTCATTGTAAGTCATTGTCATATTAAAATATGTCATTATTTTGGTTTGAATTATTGTTTATTAAAAACGTTCACTTCTTGTTTTAGGGTTGAATCAGCTTTACTCTATTGAGTAATATGTAGGATTTCTTATTTTTTTAAAGACAAAACAAAGCAAAACAAAACAACAGATACTACGCAACCAACTTATGCCGCAATAGCATATATTGTTTGAGATTGTTTCAGATCTTTCATGTTGTTTTCTTTACTTGTGTGATTTAATGATATATCTTTTTAGACTCTTGTTACTCTTTTAGTCCTTCAGGCTCGGCTCCTTTAGATGACCGAGAGCATTCATCCAGTTGCCAATCATGCTCTAACGCCCCCTATATCTTTTTTTTGTCATTTGTGAAGTTGCTCTTTCAGGGGCTGATGCAAGTTTTTTCCTAACCTTGTTTTATCATGCTTTTGGCTTTCTCACCTTTCAAGAGTTTGCTTTGACAAAACAATTTAGAAGTGAATAAAACGCGATTTAAAGATGTTACAACGGCTTGATGCAAGATGACGGTCTACGCAAAAGAAATGTTCTATGAAACCAATAGTTTTGGTAGGTAAAAAGACGTAGTTTAACAAGTATCCAACATATGACGAATATAAATTCATTAACGATTCTTACAAACATGGCAAAAACTAAACTGAAAATACTATAACAGTGTTATAGACAGATAGATATTTGTCCTGAACAATTTTTTTTACAAGATAGCAGGCTATATCTAATTTGGCAAATTTTGTATAAAAATTGTTTTAAGGTGCAGATGTGTCAAAACAACTATTGTCCTATTATATCCAACGTAGTCTATTGAATTTACTAGCAACGTACACACAAACCCAGCAACTTAATTTAGTAATAATTCAAACGGCCATTTGCCGTTGCTTAGGTAGCAAGGAACTTATAGGTTACTAGAATAACATTTTCCCCCATTTATTCGCTTATGGTCTTTACTGTCATTTGTATGTAGAAAACAACGCATTTGTAAAGTATTAAAAAGAATTTATTAATCTATCAAATATTATGAAGTCAATGATACAATTTTGCTCTGGAAAATATATTCATGTAATTTTTAATTAAGGGTTTGCTCAAGGAAATATTTGTTCGAGGATGTAAATATTCGACATTTAAAATCTTGTAGGTGGCACAAATATTTCATTCCTGACCTACTAACACCTTCATTATGGGTTGGTTGAATTAGCCCTTCTTGCCTTGCTATCACTAGACAATAACAACTTAACATCTCTCAATATTTGTATTGTATTTAATTTTACTTATCTACCTAATCCAAAATATAATACTCGCATTTTTGTGTTTTATATGTAATGCTATGTTTACATTTTTTTAATTGTTTTTTGTCGTTTTGTACCCTTGGAAAATGAATCGATAGATTTCAAAAGCGCTTGGGCTGCTTTCGCACCAGGTGTTTGTCTCCCAGCTGTGTCATCTTGGTATGAAAGGTAAAGAACATTGTGTGAATGTCTTCGTGATTCTATTAAGGTGTATTAGGTTTTCCTCATCTTTTATTTTATTCCAAATCTCTTTTGCGATCATGTGGTTTTATGCGCATTTAATTTTTATCGTGTGCTTGAATTGTACTCAAGATTGAGGGTAGAGACATACTTAACCATTGCTCTTTTTGAGAGACGGTTACTGCGATTAAATTCAAGGCCTAACGTTATTTAGCAACTTAGAATGAAGAGAAATTGTTTAGAATATGGTGGATGTTTCTGTTTAAAATGACCTACATTTTGGGAATTTTATTGTGTCCTAGGTAAAGTGAAAATATCTATCTATCTATCTATCTATCTATCTATCTATCTATCTATATATATATATATATATATATATATATATATATATATATATATATATATATATATATATATATATATATATATATATATGAGGCAAACAATATTTTTTCCTGTTTTATGTCCAGTGTGTTGAATCATTTACTCTTATGTTCAGATATAGTTTGAGAAGAAGAATTATTTTTAAACTATTCGGTGGAATTACAATGTTTCTTTGACGTTTTGGACTATAGCACTACTTTGGGAATATTGTAAATCTATTCAAAGGAATTTTTTATTATACCACTGAGATGCATCAAGAATTTTGGTACATCGGCACATTCAAAACTATTTGTACAGCAATACAGTCAGTATTATAATTCACTCAAAACATTTAAACTTTTAGGCTTGCGAACGAACATTTAGGACAGTTTGGGATTTAATTCACAAAACTAAATTCCTCTTAAATGTTTTTTTTTTAGAGTTACAAAATAAATTATTTGTTAAATTTGCTAAACTTTTAGAGATTGCCTTTTTCTGATACTTAATTTAAGTTGGCCATATAATTGTTAACAGTAGTCATTTACGTTGGAGTTTTTGTTTCGTTACATTAAAACCTAGTCTCAATCAGTGTCATGTTTCAATGTTATCACTTCTCATGTCTCTCATAGTATGTATTACCTCTACGGAAAATTATGTCTATGAAAATTAAGTTGTGTTTTTAATTGCTTTATTTGTAGACGTTGTTTTCATATTCCCTTTGGTCTCTCGATCAATACAGATTCAAATGACGTAAATGTTGTAACAACCCTCATTTTCATTAATTTTTTTTTAAACTTCTGCAACATTCTATACAATTGTATTCCTTATATAACTCAATTTTCATGCTGCTCGCAATTGCCATTTTTGTCATGCGATTGCAAGTTTACTATTACAGAAGTAATCTTGTTTGGCTGTTTCGCAATTCTTAAACAATTCATACTATCGTTTTCAATTAAAACTGCATACCATTTGTCCTTCCTCTTATTTGTTTATAGAACAAGCAAACTAAAAGGTCCTCCAACCCCAACCTTCCAAGAACAAAAACTTTATTATCAGAATTCTGCATGTGTAATAGCGATACCATTTGCCCAAGAATATAACCTCGATATACTGTCCTTCAAGTTTTCCTGTTTTTAAACTACCGTTGCTTTTGAATATTTGTTTATAAATGTTTCTTCTGGAAACGTAGGAAGGTATTCGCAAAAGACATTTTGTATTTTTAAAATTCTTCTTGTTTCTCACATTTGAAATTTATTAGTTCCAAATGTGTAAGTTGTCACATGGCCGAATAAGTTGATCTCTATCTTTGAATTTATTTTCAGGTTTCAGGTCTACTATCGTCTGAAGAGTGTTACTGTATACACCAATTATCTTGGTTAAAACGTCAATACATTTTCCGTTCTTAAGCTAATTTTGTTTCCCACCAATTCTATCTCTTTTTTCAATGAATCTTTCCATCTAATCTGGTAAAACAAGTAACATCTTTGAGTAATGCCGTGAATTTTGCCCAATGCATTTTGTGTATTTATCCGCATCAAATATGTAATTCAACCTTTCTTAGAACTGAACATTTTCAGTTAATTTACTCTTATGCTATCTGAAAGTTTTTATTGATAAATGCAATCGGTATCGTTCGTGAAACATTGCAACGTGGGTTTGTTCAAAGTAAAACAAGCATTATGTATACAAATGTTCGCTCTGAGAATATTATGTAACCTCGTTACACTTAAATTTTTATTCCAGATCCGTAATATAAGGCTCAAGTTACACATAAGCAATATGATTTATGTTGGCTGGAAGTTATGAATATTTATCTGTAATGCAAAATGATAAGTTGACAGTAGAAATCCCTACTGATTTATGTACGTCATCTTTATCTTCAACACTGATAACTGCGCGTGTTGCGGGATTTGTGACACGCGAGACTGCCGTGTCCAATACTTGATTCTTTAATTCAGCATTATACTTGAACATAGTCTCGCAGTTTTAAGTTTGAAACTACAGTATATACTCATTGGAAGTTGGGTCAAACTACAAACATCATAAACCTGTATATATCGTCACATAATAGTCGACAGATCAGAGACTATGTGTTCTGGTCTACTAATGACTCCAAACAAACTGCAAATACCCAGATCTTATTGGGCATTATGTGGTGGAAAACCATAGTCCATGAGGCTTGGTGTTAGACCGTATGTTATAACTCTATGGTTCTAAACCAAGTAACAGAAAGAAGAATTCTATTTTTCTTTAATATTTAAATACGCGTCGAAATTGGGTTGGTTGTACATGACAATAAAAGTGAACTGATAATATTTAGTTCCTACTGAATACAATAACGAGTCACTCATACCTTTTTGAGATATATTTGAGTTTGAAATATCTGTACCTGCTATTATTTTGTTTGGTACACTTGGGGTTGATCTGGGGCTAACAGCGCAAGCTGCTGTAATTGACAGTGGACAAGCAAGTCTGTTGACTGTATTGAATTAATGTGTAAAAGCTTGCGACGCAATCAATACAAAGGTGTATTCCTTGGAAACCATGAACTTTATTCCAAATCATGCCATCAGATGTGGTCCAATATACGAATAACGACAACTCCTCACTCGAATCACAATCTTTGTTTCCGAATAATTCCAGAATAAATTTCCATGAATATATTTTAGAATTTTTTTAAAATGAAAATGTCAACTTGTTGAGATTCCAGGGGAATAAATTATCAAATTCAAAAATGTGACGAAGAACAAACAATTTGGCAACAAATAAAAAAACTACACCTTGTTCTTTCATGGTGATAGAATGACTCTCTAAATATTATTGAGAATGCGTATTTAAAACCCCGAAACCTTATTTCAAACATTTATTGATTGTGCTAGAATTCGACGTGAAAAGGTATTAAAGAAACGTACGGTATTGCAACGTAAATCCCACATAATCAATGAATTTCTATCACATGTACTAATGATTAAAATTCTGAATAAACTTTAGTGTTATTAAAAAATAGCCCCAACGGTGGAAGTGTTGACGTGTAGTGATGTGCACGATAGTCTTTTGTTTAATCACAATAATGAAATCCAAGAATATATCCTTATCTGAATTTAACTATAAATCCAAGTCTCTATTTCCAAAAATATTATTTTGAACACTTTGTATTTTCATAGTAGAGAAATCTGAATTAAATAATATGAATCAAGAAATTCCTGCCCAAATGAGATACTGGACACACAATAATACTTGTTCGGCTTAAATCTTACAACACGAATGAATAATTTGTGGAAAAAGAAGATAATATAGTTTTCTAACTGATCTGAGGTCACAATCCGCATTTCCATAAAAGAAAAACTTGTTACTTAGTGAAGAATGGAATTCTGGAAATTTCCAAATATTTAGAAGATAATATATTTGTTATAAATTGCTAGTGTGTTACTAAATTTATAATATAAAATTTGGTAAACAGGAGGTGGATCAGACATTTCATGGGGAATTGCCAATTGTTCAGGACTCAGATTACAAAACCAAAACCAATGATTAAGGACAGGCAGAAAATAAACTTGATTCTGGACAAGGGCAAGTGTAAAATGCCATTATTCGTAACAAATAGCGAATAAAAAATTACAAAAAGGGAAAATTAAATATGCATAGCATATTGTTATCAGTGACAAAAAAAGATTGAATGGCTGTTCGTGTGCATATCACACCCTAACAAGACAACACCAACTCCTCGACTTAAAGAATTAAGATAAGGAATCACTTCAACATGAGGAAAGAATAGCAGTTCACAATAGTTTTGTGGAAATGGCCAATCCGATGAGTTTAGTCCTAACGTTGACTCTTTCAAATCGATGGTATTTCTCCCAACAAATAATGTGAAGAAATTCACTGAAATGCAACATGGAGCCTTATGAACAAACTAGTAATCACAAGACTAAAAAATGTTCAAAACAAGCCTCAAAATTCCTAATAAAGTATCGATCATGTAGGAGCAACTCACTGTAACGTTTTTTCTTTTCGTTATGATTGATTTTTATGCATCGCAATACATATCTAAAGGACAATATCTCCCTTTTAATGAGGACAGACTGCTTTACCAACTGGAGCGGTTTGATGAAAAATGATCTGAAGGAGTTCTAATATATTTTATAGAATATAAAAGTGCAGCCATCTTTTATTATCACCAATTTAGACTCCTATATGCTATGTGTTCTGGCAAAGGGTCTGTAGTTTTGACGTGAAAAGGTCGATGATAGATCTTATATTACAAGAAAGAAATTATTTTCACAAATAAGTAATGGTCCGATAATTTCGTGGAGGACATTAGCACAAAAGTTCTTTATGCAGGTAAATTGTAGAGTCGTTCAAAAGCTCCTACATGAAATAATGTTTCAGTCGGATTTTATTCGCCAAAGAAACATTGATTTCAAAATAACTATAGCTTACGAACAGCATGTTAGTATTGCACACTGTAAAAATATAAATACCACTATTGTTATTTGTTTTCATAAAACACTTGTGCGTCAAAATTATTCAGTTAGAATGTTTGATACTGAAATGTAATTGCGTCTTGTTATACAAGTACATGTAATGAGTGCACATATTCTTTTACATTTCGATGAAGTTTAAATAATGTTTCGATTAACCCTTCATGCCTTTAAAAGTATAAAAATACATTACTAACTATTGTGTCTTAATTTTTCTGACTATACTGATTTTTGAATGTGCAAAAAAATAAGTTCACTTCTTAAAAACTCCAAATTTTAATATCTAAATTGCCTTTCTGGACTAATAGTATTTATAAAGTTGTTGGGGGATGAGAAGGTTCTGAAATTGTGGCATAAATTAATATAAGTTCATTCTAGTTTATAAGTACATGCATCAATACATATTATTGATGATTTTTCTTCTTTTTCTTTCTGTACACACCCAGCATAAGGAGACGCGTTTACTGTAAAATGGAAAATTTAGTTTTATTTAAAAGAGCTCTAAGACTTAAAGAATATGCAGAAGACGACACTTGATTTCAGATGCCACGATTTATTTACTTATCAAGGTTAAGTGTGTCATAGAGAGACCTGGGAATAAGAGTTAAGAAACACACCCACCCCTATCGTGAATACTACCATCATTTGGTTTATATATCGTGTGAATCTGTTCAAAAAATTATTAGCAGATGAAATGGATGGAGATTAATTCCTTATTGCACATGAGTATCTTATGGCGGCTTATCAAGAGAAAGAAACGAATGATACACAATTCAAAAATGAAAACTTTAGTAAATTTTCTGGATGTTAATCTAATACTTCTAACAAAATGTAATTATCTTTGTTTTGCGTCAAAAATCTGTAGATCATATTCATGCATTTAAGACTTGATTTAGAAAAGACTTCGTGCAAAATAGATAGTTTATTTTGCATCGAAATAAGAATGGTAAAAACGAAGCAAATTGATAAACAAGAATTAAGATTATATATTTATATAATGTCAGACAGTACTGCAATCAATATATGTAGAATTTAAAAATATTTTCTTAAAAGTTATTGAATGCTTAGAAATTGAAATTGAAAGGTTTCCGTTCAACACTATATAAATCAAAGAATTTTCTTAAAACTTATTAATATTTGTTTTTATTTACATAAACAAAAATAATGGTTTTTGCAAAGCTAAATAGCATATGTACACGTAGATAGACGCCTAGCTGGTTGACTATGACGTCGTTATAAACTATACCCTCTGTTAGAGGTTAATGTCTTTATGCAAAATATACATATGTGCCTAGCTTATGTTTGTTTTTTCAGTGCACTAGAAATTCTGTTACTCAGTCCCAGATTACTTAACTTGAAACCAAAAGTTAACGACAGAGTAATGAGCGATATTTCCTATATAATAGCAGCTCCTTTGAATCTGCGTTGTAACAAAACAGATGTGAAATATTTTATAATGAAATCACAATATTAATATAAATATATGTTCTCTATCAACGAAAACGTCTAAAAGTATATTAAATAATTCAATATTTTCATTGGAATTGGCTACAAATCTGGAAATAATTTGCTAAAATTAGAAATATTTGCTGAAACTTCACATGTTAATAGGGTGCTCGAAAAAGAGTGATCCGTTTTACAAATAAACTTTAAGGAAGTTATTATTACAAAGTTTTGGCGAAAATTATGATTTTCTTTTAGATATTTTGTGTGATTATTTTCAGCATCAGCAATAACATTATTTGCTGTATAGGAATAAAACAAACAAAAAATGAAAACAAGCCCTCCATTAGAATTCCTTCATTTTCTTTGCACTGTTTATGTGTACAAATATCGTTGCTGGAGCGATGGCAATTTTATACTGCGTTATGAGAAACCAGTGTATTCATTTTTAACGCGTACAGTTGATAAACGGTTGACAAATTGTGCTATACATGTATAAAGCAGGGGTTAAATAGCTGACTTTGTATGCAACATTTTTAATGAATGTTGATTACAATAGAATTCCATAGGAAAAAGGTAGTGAAATTTCATTTTAAAATTTAGCCATTGCAGTTAGGTATTATTTGCAAATGATGCAGTGTTAAGGTTTAAAATTGCTTCTTAATTAAAACATGACAAATAGCTAATCTTTGTGACATTGGGCGTCTCGAAAGATAGTGACTTGAATCGATACTCGCTGGAGAGTTTTTCCTTCTACTGTATCATGTTCAAAGTGAATCCTGTTTTAAAGCAATACTTGGAGTAGACACATACTGAGCAAAGACAGAGAACCTTAGACAAGGACATACTAAAACTTTGAAAAATAACAGATACATATTATACTCAAGTATAATATGTATCTGTTATTTTTCAAAGTTTTAGTATGTTCTTGTCTAAGGTATCAATATTGCCTGAAATAAATATAAATGCACATGTTCTGCATTTGGTAGAGCAGAGAAACATATTTTCAGAATGAAGCTCGTATTAAATGAAAGTAGACCTTCAAAACCTTTCGGTATATTTTTAAGCAATTCCGAACAAAAACGTAGTTCCAATGATATATTAGTTCCCTCGTTAACTCAAATATTTCCCAGACATTAACATAAAGTGTAAAGGACATTATATATTTCATTTCAAAGGAATTTCCAATGAAGCTGTTGTATTTAGTATTAAGTAAATTAACACAGCAATTTAACACGCATGTTTTATAATTATCAAAAGTTTTCTGCGTCAATTAGTGTTTCGAATTGCAAGTGTGTTTCCGATTTCCAAGGTTGAAGAAATATTAGAATGTTAGAATATTCCATGTTAGATTCAATTTCAGCTTCTACATTTTTTACTGTGATCAAACAGACTCAACGATTTTGACAACTAATTTTTGTGCATTATAAATTCTGTTTATCAAAATTTGACAGCACTTTAATGGAAACTAAAGAGCATTTAGTGCTAATTTAATCAATAACAATCTTTATAAATGTCACGTGTGTTTGTAAACTGATTCCTGCCACGGTGCGTATTTTTACAAGTATGATGCATTGGTCTATATAATAATATCGAGCTCGACTGACATATGAATATCATTTTTGGCATCTACAGCGCAAACTACTGTTGCCGTTGAAATTTTCCATTCTTCGTAATATTTAATTCACTGTAGTTTAGATTGGTTTACATGATAAACTATTAATTATTAGTTTACGTATACGTCTTTTCTTCGTTGTAATAGTTTATCAACATCACTTTGCCATTTGTATCTTTCGTGACTGCATCAAATTCTCTTGTCCCCGAGCCATGCCTCTAGATCGTCATATGATTCTGGAGTATTATGATCTCCTCTACAGATGCAATGACACAGATTTCATTGCCAAAACGAGATTCTTTTTTGATCCACATGCTCGTAGAGTTTATTATGCCCGAAGTGGTTACACTATATATCAACAGCTGATATTAGTTAATAGCAGAGATTAATCTACTTTGCCATTTCTATATTAAATTATCTTTATTTCGATGCCTATTTTTTGAATTAGATTTGGAACAAATCCTTAAATGAATGCAACTAGTTAATTTATAACCAGCTACATGTAGCAGTAGAAAGCAGTAATTTTGTAAGTAGATCTCATCGTTAAAAGTTTCAGAATTTTTTTCAAATGGGACATCTGAGCCTAGGAAACTTTATTCCACACATATAGGCTCAGGAAAATTTAATACTAACAATATTTTCTATTCTTATATAAAATCAAATGGCAGCTTGTCACTAAATCTATCAAAAATGCAGTCCAGTTTAAGAATCTCTTTATTTTTATTACCAGGATATTAGAGAACGTAGGTTGCAGACCTTTACGTGTCATAAAGCCTTTTGAACGAATGTAGATGAAACTGATAATTGCTATACTTACTTAGAATTACGAATAAAGTGTTTATGAGGTAACTATTTGTCTTTATCTAGATTTGTAGCAAGACTAGCAAAACGCTAGAAAGTACGTAGAGGAAATGCCCCTGAACAAGTTCATTGACGAATACTTTTATAATTAATTTGTGCGAGTATATCCGAATAAATTTCAGTCAAATATAGATTTTGGAACAGTCTTGATAATGTAATGTTTAAGGCGATATCAAAAATGGTTTGATTTACAATGATGGTAGAGTCTGATTTGTTTTATTATAGACGAGAAATTAAAACTTAACACGGATATAAAGCATTCAATTTGCAATAAAAGAGTCAAGGCCATCGTAATATTAAAATTACCACCATGGTGGTAAATGTTTTGTTTTCATTGGAATGGTGTGGCAGGCTCAAACTGATTTCAAGTCAGCTAATAAAATAACCCACATTTTCAACAAAATAAATCATCCGCACATACGTCTAAGTAAATCATATACATCTATTACTTAGTGACAGTCTTCGAAAACACTTGATGCCAAGAGTACTTGATCATGTCCTCTTCCTTTCATGGAAGATGAAATTTATTCGTTGATAAGGTGAATATATAAACTAGTACGAATTTTCCTTTCTCTGGGGTATTAAATATGCATCATGGTTTACTTGAGATTTTATGCATGCGTACTCATGCGGTCCAAACGTCTTTTTATGTTGCTGGTCACCTAAATTCATAGTAGAAAGACTAAATATTAATAGCGATATACACGCAACGTGCCTTGTACTGTACCGGAGGAAGAACGAGTGTGATATTGCGTTGGAATATGTCATGGCCATCAGACCAAGACGTATTAACAAGCCATATCAATCGAGTTCTTTCCCCTGATTCGCAATGAAACAAGAATGCGGTTTTATATTTATCAAACTTCCACTCTTTTACTCTTTCTAAATATTGTAGCTTTATTGCATAACAAATTACTAAGCAATATGAGATTTTAAAACTTAGATTCACCGCGTCCTATATATGCATTTATGCAATGGATTGGTACACACGTAAGAAAAATATATGTAGACTAGAAGCGACGATTCATAGATATCTCTTTTAAATAATCTAATGAATTTCCATGTCTCTGTATTTACAGGAGAAAATAGTTCAGTACTTTTCACATCGCGAAGTTCTCTCACGTATTCCATGACCTAAACGATTGTTTACCACTCTGCTTTCTCTAGCATTTTTAATGTTTCCAATAACTGCTAGATATTTTTCTATTCTGTCAAAGACGTTGTTCTCAAACAGGATGCAATACATTATGTTTGGAAATTTTGCCCAAGTTATTATCCATATTTATTGTGCTTGAAATCGGAAATTTAGATAGCGGTCTTATGTTTTTACAATCCGTAAGCATATCCTTCTATAATCCAAAATATAAACGCTCACTGAGTCTACAGTACGCAAAAACTGCAAAGAGATAATCAGATACCAAAAAAAAAAAGAAAAAAGAAAACCGAAACAGATTAAAGATGCCTTTATAGAAATGGATTTATCTATTGAGATATATGTTTTCTTTGTAAACGCTCACGCCAATCTAATCATTTTTTATGTGATGACACGAAAAAATGAAATCAATTTTTTGATGGATATTATAGGTCGATTGGTTTCGAAGGTATAAGATCACTTACAGGCATGTATATGTATAAATTGTGAGCATTGTCATTGAATTTTCCCTGGTCATAATATCGTATTTTTAATTTAAAGAAAATATCACGTATTTAAATGGTATATTTACATGGATTTCTCTGGATTACAGACGGTGCCTTTGGCTTTTTTTAAAAACTTTAATATAAATGATATTGATGCCATTTGCGACGTGCTATAATAAGAAATATGATATAGTCTCTGTGTACTTGTCAACCAGCCATGAGCGGCACACACTTCTTTCATGCTAAAAAGTTTCAACAGAATTGATGGATTAGTCTTCTGTGAATATGTGACGTCTCACTGCATCAGAATATTTGTTTTAATTTTCCAGACTATTTAACGGTTCGTCGCATCGAATCATGGCGGGTTTCAATGTTGATTGCATTGATGTGAAGTTGAAATGCGAAAATAGCTTTGAGAAAACCATGTTTAGTTGATTCTGTTAAAAGGAAATGGAACCCAAACCACACCACATGTGTACACCCCCCCCCACACACACTACCGCGCGAAAGCGTGTATTTAGTCCACGTTTGCTAAAAGTGGAGTAGACATCACATTCTTAGTGTTCTCCGTTGATTATCATTCTAACCTGATTTTTTTCCCTGTAAATTCTATGGAACCGAGGTAATTTGATGCACGTTGTGATGGAGGGTAAATTGATCAAGAGTTGCCTTTGATGGCACAAATAGATAAATTAAGTGGATTGTACTTCTTGGAACTTTTATTGCATATCATTAGTCCATTAAATCAAGTTACAAAATTAACTTATCATGCTTTATCTGATCAATGAGTACATGTTAGGGCTAACAGAAGTTGGTTCTTACTAAAATAATAGCATGTATATAAATCACACACACATTATGACAAGCGCATTACCGTATTGTTTGTTTTAATGAGGTGAATGCCATGCTAAGAACGACACATTTAAAGGGTCAATATTTCGATTAATTCTTATGCAGCGAGTAAATCGCGAAACCCGAGCTTACGTGTCAATTTGAAATATCTACTAGCATAGATTTGATTGTAAATGCTCAGAATAAATTTTAGATTACGAACTAACAATTTTTCACAACATTGAGATATAAATGCGCTCACTGGAAAAGCTTCTAGAACAACATGTAGGGAATTTTTCAATTGCATTTGCTTTTAAAATTTGTCCTGATGTGGTAGCTAGGAGAATATTTCTAATGCTGTCTATCCAGGCAATATATAACTGGCAATGCATGATTATACATTTGCACGGAATAGTTTATTTGCTCAGGATGAGATGGCATCTTGGTACTTCATTGATTGAAAAAATTACGGAATCTTTATAAAAATAATTAGATTTGGTAATACGGTTTAAAGTAATATTGTGAACTCATGAATTCAACATAAGAAAAGAATATGTTTTCAAAATGTATCGATGATATATTTCTCATATCTCGTCGTGTCTTATGATGGCACATAAGGCTGCTACGAGATAGTGCCCATAGCTCGCAGTTTTCATTTAATCAGGTGTTTGTTTTCCATGACGGGTAACAATTCTTGACGATCCTCAGTCACGTCTCTTTGGGACAACTACCTTCGTCTCACGTCTTGGGTAACGATTACCTTGACCAGTGCGTTCAGTAACGACTACGTCATCAATATTTATGTTAATAATCTGAAGCAATCAATGAATATTTGTGAAGATAATATTCTAACGTTTAGCTTCTAACTCTGGTTAACGTGAGGTCGTTATCTTGTGTTGACTATTTTTGAATTTAGCTAATCAACTGTTTCATTTTAGGGAGGGACGAACATTTACATCAAATCAAAGGGATTGTTGCAAACAATGCATTCATTTATCACAAAGTTAGATCTATTACAGGGTTTAGTTGCTGTTTATTTTAACCAAACTTCCTGCAATTTATTCTATCAATTACCGAGAATAGTAAAACTTTTGTTTTTCGCTGTTGTTTGCTTGTTTTGTATAACAGAACGACGACTAAATATAGAACATAATGCATAATGTTTCTGAAACAAAACGACATAACCGATTAAAAAGTATGCCTTAGCCTATAAATCTAACAATAAGACCAATGATTTACTTCCGGTGGAAGGCGTATATTGATAACAAAATAACTTGTAATTATGTTTCGTCTAATTATATAATAATGTTAGTCCAGTTGTTACTATCCCCAAAACTATGTTAAGATTTTTGTAAGGGATTGAAAGTTAAATAAAAAATAGCGTACTGCCGCTCGCTGTTCTGTGGCAATAGTGTCAAGTTTAAAGTGAAACAAACAATATTTGAGCGCGATACACCTCTTTTTACGGAAACGTACATAGCATAGAATGAAAAAGAGAAGCAACAACAACACAAAAAGAACGTGATTAAGAGAAATGTTCTAAATATATGATGTTTCAACCCAACTTGTAGCAACCTGGCTTTGTTTGAATTTATAATGAAACCACTTGATTTAATAAACAATACTGTAGTACCGTAAGAGATAAAGCTATATATTAGAGCATATGTAGTCGATTACCATTCATTCAGACCAACTTTACTGGTGCAATTTGCTAAGAACATTTAACAAATAAGCAAGGCATGATTGAAATGGGTTTAAAGGCAGTGACATAGGACTTGTTCTTTGTACTTCATTCTTACCTGATTTTTTCACTGTATAAGCAGCATGTAGGGTGAACCCTACAAAATTGTGCTCGAGTCATTAACGAAAATTAAAGGTTCCTACAGAGGCTGAAAAGGTCAATAACAATAAACCAAAGTCTCTAACTAATTATATTTACATACGGTTAGGTTAGCTCATTTTTGTTATACTATTATTAAAGTTATTTTGTCCTGACTTTGTAAGGCGATTTTTGTTTACTTGTAAAGCGACTAGATTTTTGTTGTTCTTCACCCTGCCTGTTGCTCTTGACTGTCCGGGCAAATTTTAACCAAATATTTTTTCCAGACCAATCTACGATCGTATGTATAAATGAATATGTAGAGTTTCATTTCTTAAGTCAATAATATTTCCATCCTGATTTGTAAGTTTGAAATTCATTCTCGAAAATAATGGATTATGTACACGCAGGTAGACTTGATTTATTGGCTCAGATAAAATAAACCACCCTGGGGGTGTTTGAATACTGGACGAGTATAGTATATATCCCTGCTGGTCCTGATTAGACTTAGAGAGGTCGACGTGGTAGCTGCTGTCAATTATATCGCATATTAAATTCAGCGCATTGGTGGATGTTATATTAATATTAGGCGATATGTGACGACCTGTTTTACATATGGGTCATTATTATATTTGAGAACAGGTTGGGGTGGAATTAATTTTTCCATGAGTTACATATTCTTTTAAAGTGTTCATCAATAAGATCACTAACTGATATTTTTTAACTTCTCGGAGTCGAATCCGGGAATTATAAATGTTGATAATTGTTCTTCTGTAATTCCATAATATTTCAGAAATGCTGTCTTAAATAATCGCTTATTATTTACATGTTGAATTGGGTCATCTTCATTAACTATATAATAATTAGAAATCTATCTACTAGCATGTTTATTATTTTTTCTCTGTCAACAATAGCCTTGTTTACATATTCTAAGTCTGCTGCAACTTGATTTAGATGTTGTATTGTTTCAATTATCTGACTTTTTAAAATCGTCGTTATAAAAAATATATATGCTGAAAAGTAAATTTTTAAGATCATTTAATACGCGTTCATGTTCAGATATAATCGGTCTTGATGATGAGTTAATTTGCTCAACATCAATTGTTAATGTTTTTACTGAATCCTTCTTACCTTGAATGAAACCCATAATATAAGTATGACTCGTATAAGGTCTGGGTGTCGTAGCGCTCTCCAAAAACAGATTTTTGTTCTATATTCTGGAAGTTGTATAAATTTCTTAACATCTATGATGAAGTCGAATCAGTGCGGTTCTCTTGGATCCTGATAAACAGGTGCAGCTTCAGGCCATCCTAATACTGATCTAATCGAACTTAGATAAATATTTACAGCATAGTCAAGAGAATGTATTTCAATCACCGACGACAATTTTGGTTCATAAACAGTAATTGCTATCTTAGATTCTTTTCCGGTTATAGACTTAATTCTGCACTGGAATTCCTCATTAATTTGCTCTATCTGATAACTGCCAGTTGGAATTCTAACTACTTGCCAATCCGTAGTTCCATCAGACTTAATTTTGTTTGCCAATACTAATGAATTATTTGGTTGTTGTTCACCAAATGGTTTTAATCTAATATTAGGCCGGCTATAATAAACACGTAACTGAGCTAATGCTATCTCATTTACTGGAATTGCATTTGGAAAGTTAACGCTAAATTCAGGATTTGTTGAACTTATCGATATCATAGTAGTTTTTGAAGGAGTTGTGTTAGTGATCTGCTGTAACAACCCTTTCGACTCAAAGTCTAAACGATGTTCAGGCGCTGACATTATTGTTATTATTATTGGTTAATTCTCCATTTATTTTATTTTTGATTATTGTCACCAGAATTGTTAGTGATTCTAAATGCTTCATCATAGTTTTTAATTATCATTGCAAATTTCTCTTCAGATATTTCACCATCGCTGAGATACGTGGAAATATATCCAGATAGTTTAGAGTAGGTTGTTGTTGCTGTATGCAACTTTATTATATACTCACGCAATTTATCATTCGCGTATGTAGTTATTTTTTTAGCAAAAATACTAAGAATACCTGCTACAGTCGTTGAAGTTGAAACAATAATTGTTATAATTGCTGGAGCTGTCATTGTCAATATCGAAAATATTAATCCGGATCCAGCATCAATAGCAGAAACTGAGTACACAACTATATCAATGACAACCATACGTCTACGATATTTGTCTTACTTTTACTGTATAATGGTTGATGATATTATTTAGTTTGAACAGACACTCACATGCTTGATTATATCATTTCATAGTCATTTGGTCCATTATACAATGACGTTAAGTAATTAATTGAGCTACAAATTCTAAACACCACCAGTAAGCTTGAGGTAAATTTTTGCTCGATGATTCCAGCGTAAACGTTCCTTCAGAATCTTTATCTAACAACACAGATACAGTTTTAAAAAATCACCAGTTGATGGAGATGTAGTGGATATTCTAAAATCTGCAACGCTAAGTATGGACATCCCATATATATATATTAGTGATTTCCGCGGTGTGTTTAATGATTTTATTTTCTGGTGTCCACGATCCAAACCCAGATGCAACTGTATACACAATATTTCTTATCTGATTGTGAGGAATTTTAATCAGGTTTGTTTATTGAATAATATCCGAATACCTCTGATAACATTGTTGAGTTTTGTGTTAATATCAGTAAGTTTTATATGTTTCTGTGAAAACTCAAAAACGTATTCACGTGACTGGTAAATTCAGTTCCGATTTTGGCTATTCCATTACTGATTGGAATCTGTTTATCATCGAAGTATTTTTTGTAGCAGCATCAAAATCAGATTCTGGTGTTTTTAAATTACTAATGCCATCATGGTTCATATTGAGAAATGCACGCATTATACCACCGTTGGCTAATACGTTCTTAGATTCTTGATAGTCAACATATTTTATTTTTGTTGTAGCATCACTATCTGTAGTTGGATATCTGAGATCTGTAATTTTATTTTTGTTCATAATAACGTCTCCACTAAATACACCGCCAGTCGTCCTGACATAATCGATAATTAACTTACCGGAATCTTGTATTTTACCCTGATCAGTAAAAGTAGCGATATTATCAGCAACTGCAGTAGGAATTCGTATAAGTACGTCTGGTAGCTGTGTATTACTCGTTTTTAATCGTCCTTGCTTGTCCTGAAATAATAACCACTTTAATCCCCATTTTGATCCCCATTTGCAATATTAAAATCTTCAATCTCATTTCTGAGTTGATCGAGGGTTACCAATTTGGAAAAATCACCTTGCTGCTAAGCTTTACCACGAGCAGATCTTCCGTAAATATCTACCATTATATTTTACTGATGTCTATTTAAATGTGACAGCATGGTATATTCATGCACAACTTTATGAGGTGGCTTTCCTGGCGGTGCTAGGGATATAGCATCAAGTACATTAGGTACTTCACGACCACATATTGGTGGATCAGTTAATGTTTGTGTTGGTAATGTAGAATACCAGATTGGAGCAGTATTATTACTGACATAATGAAGAAATTATTTTGTTGGCTCTAATCCATACAAATCAAAATAAATAATTCCACGTGGATCAATTGTATACGCTACCCAGTGGGTACCTTGTCCAGAGTTTTTATCGAGATTAATAATACCTGTTTCAGTACGGTTTGGTTGTTTTGGTAACTGATCGCGCATAAAAGCACCTCTAAAGGTTTTCATTTTTAATTTTTAGCAGCATCGAGTAATTCAAAATTAGACATAAGCGAGATCAGTAAACTGACCTCGGAAGTCTTGGACCTTTTCCGTACCATGAGGGCGGGGTCCCTGGTAATCTGAGACCTTTTCCCTTTCTTTTTAGATGTTCGTTTTATTCCCTTTCCAGTTGCTTTCTTTAATGCCATTGCATCAGAAGTTCCAATAGCGCCTAACGCAGCTGCTTTTGCAACCGCTGGGGCTGCTGCGGCTATTAATGCTGGTATAGCTGCAAGAAGGGGAAATATACCACCCGTTTTAAAAGCATCTTTGACAGCAGAAAGATCAAATTTGACGCCTTTATTTGATTATTTTGCTTCATTAAAGTTATTGAATTGACGATCGGTCCACGATAATTTAATTGAACCGCTCATCTGTTCCTTTTTCAACGATATTTTTATTCCACAGTTATTGTTTGATGTTGATTGCAGTCTTTTTATCTGACCAGGAGTCAGCGTGAAATTAACGTGATTATATGACATTTATATTACTCATGAATGATCTAATTACGTGTTACATATTTTCTACTGGAGCATCAATGACTCTCATTCGTCCACCAGCGCCTTTAAAGAGCATTGATTTATCGATAAGTATAACAGCAATTGCTCTATAATTATCGATAGCTCCTCTTGTTACACTAGCTCGAAACTGTATATCGACTACCGATCATCTGGTCAAATCTAAATGTTCGAGCGAAAAGTAATAAAACGGATACAAGGTTGTAAAATCTAACTGAGATATTTGTAATTCAGTATCAACATTTTGATCACGGCCCATAAATGTCATTAATTGATGATTTGCTCTTGCTACATGATTTTGATCGAAATTCAGTAATATATCCTCGGATGGTTCTTGATGTCCATTTATCTTTAATGAAATCTCAGAAATACCAAGACTGTCAAATATCATGTGACTACGCGTTTGGTCATTTACTTGTGCAATATCTTGCAATGCAATAAATATATGTGTGGGCGTATAAAACCTCTGCTGAGAGGCTATTTGCCATGTAATTAAACGGTTAGTATTACTCTGGATAGCATCTGTGGTAACTGTCAGCCATGATAGTATTGATTTCCCCCTTGACTCATGACAGATAGTAATCGTTGCTCTTCAGATATTGAGGGAGCTAATACTACCACCCATAGTGAAAGTTTTGTAAGAATTACTATACCAGCATCACTTGAGGGTCTCCATGTTGCATCATTGTCTGTAGCCTTTTGTACTAGTACAACTGTATGTCTGGCTCCGAAAATGACTTTTCTGACATTTCTACAGAATCCAAAGATATGTGAGAGTGTAATTGCACATGAAAATATTCTTCTATTTCTTCTTAACATCGCTCTACGTATCTGAATCCTAAATTGAAATCTGGATCTACATTAATAATCATATTTTGTACGTCTGCTAGGGCGTTTCTAGCAAAAACATGTGGTCGTCCTATTTCTTATTGTTGGTGCTCTGAATAATTAGAAGTATCTTTTACAAACATAATTGATGAACAAGCTGATCTTGAATAATCGTCGCTGTATCTTGCAAGACTAAGTATTGTTGTAGCAACGTCAACATCTTTCTGAATTGATTCAATATATTTCCGTCAATTATATACGTAGCGTTATCAAACAACGCCATTATACCATTATTAACTAAACCAACACTCACATTAGCGTCGTGTTCAGTATTATCTACTTTTTATATCCACCTTCGACTTCAATAAATGCTTCGGAGGGTAGGAAATATCTACTTGTATCATAAACCTGAAGTTCAATCCTTCCATGCTGATTTGGAATTCGTGTGTCGTAAGAATAATACTGATAATCACGTATAGACTCATCTTTGAGGACTGGTGCGTCCATGTCAAATGCAGGATCACGTATACGTTTGAACATATTTATTATAATTATGATCGTCTAAAACAAAGACCACTTCGGGAAGTAAGTCCACTTCCTGCTATGAGACTCGCGGTTCTATTTTTCTCTTTTTCTGATAAAGGTATATCAGCCAATTCAGCTAGTTTTTGATTAGCGACTTGATTTATTTTTTTACTAATATTTGCGGGCATTAATTCAGTGCTAGGTAAATTTACCGGCTGAGGTAGGACCGCTTGAGGTCTAAGTATTAATTGTGCTAGTCTATCTTTAATCGCCGAGAATGCTTTACTGGCAACATTACCAACAGCACCTGTTCCTTTTTCACGAACTACATCAATAGCTTTCATTCCTAGCTGCTTTGCAATTGGTATTGCTTTTGGGGTTATTCTTCTAAATAGACTGTACAATGTCACCTAACTCATATCAGTAGGTTGCTCTGTAAATCGGAATTTGAGAATTAATTGCCCTGACCATGGTAGGTCCACGTTGAGTTCTATGTACTATCATTTTATTTTAAAGTTATTATATTTATTTACATACTTAGTTCAGTGACTTAGTCGCTATAATAATCATCGGCGATTTCATTAATGAGACACTTATCCACATTAGTATACATCATACCGCCTGTAAATAATCTTTTACAAATATCTGCTGTTTCATTAATGATTTCTGGGGAATTATTACCAGCTCGGTTTCCTCCAATCCGAATTTTTGGGCATGGAGTAATAAGACCATTTCCCTGTGTGGTAAGACCAATAGAGGGACCTTGTTCATTTTTCTTTGCAGCTTTTTTTTACCTTTATCTTTTTCAATCATCCTCTTTATCATTTTAGTTTCTTCGGAATGTGATCTCTCTCTCTTTCTTTCTTTCTCTCTCTCTCTCTCTCCATCCCCCCTCTCTCTGTCTCTCTCTGTCTCTCTCTGTCTCTCTCTCTCTCTCTCTCTCTCTCTCTCTCTCTCTCTCTCTCTCTCTCTCTCTCTCTCTCCGCCTCTTCGGCCAATCCTGCTAATACCCCTGTTCTTTGTTTCGGTTTCTCCGATGGTATTATTCGTGGAATTGATAGTGGTTGTTGTATTTTCTTCTCTCTATCTATCTCTTCAATCTATCTCTGCATAGCTATTTCTTCTGGTGATGATGATAATGATGGTGGTAGTTCCAGTATTGCTTTAGGGTCTAGCTGTGATTCAGATGTTATTTCAATAGGTGGTTATGTTACATCTATACTTTTTTTGCATATTTTCGTTTTGGTCTTGCTGCTTCTTCTTGTTTTTGTCTTCTTTCTTCTTGTTTTTGTCTTCTTTCTTCTTGTTTTTCTCTTGCTTTTTCTTCTATTGATTCTTTTTTCTCTTTTTTGTTTTGTTTTATTTCTTCTTGTTTTTTTCTTGCTTTCTCTCTTCTTAATGGGGTTAATTCATTAATTACATTATCATATTTATTATATAATGGATCACCAGATTTATTTTTTTAGTATCCATGCGTATACGATATAATGATCTTTGCCATTGTTCACGAGTTTTAATATCAGTAACATATTCAGGTTTCATTAATTTATCTCGCCGAGAAAAACCGTCCAAAGCAAATTCAGCAAGTTGTTGTGGATATACAATGCCATTAATTATTTTAACAGCTTTTTCATCAAATTTATTTATTAATTCAGCAGTACTAATAAATTTAATACTCCCTTGTTTAGGGGCTGTTTTTTTAGCGCCGTTAAGTATTTGTTGCATTGGTTGAGCGACAGCTATTTCGCCAGGAAGTCCTGTAAGCATCGTATTTGTTTCTTTAGTTCTTTCTGATATTGTATCTAATGCTGGTTGAATACCTCTAGTGGTCTCAGTGATAGGTTTAAATAAGAGTCTGGTATCCTCCTCAAACTCAACTTGAGTAACCTGTCTTTGTTGTAGTTGTTGTGTGACTAAATCACGAACTAGTAAATATTTTTTAATTGCTTCGAATCGTTCTCTAGCTAATCTGGCCGAATGTGACTCTTCAATATTCATTTTTAAATAATATTTATAGCAGATATTTAATTAAAATACTAGTAAACAAAGCGCGATAACTAGTGCACTGAATCTATGTTGAGCAATAGATAATTATTCCCCACTGTACATGAATATAATATATTTTCGATATTTGATACGGACAAAATACATCGTTTTTCAGACAATTATTACCTAATTATCTGTTATTCACAAACAATTAGGTGTTAACAAACAGCAAAAGTTCAACAAGGAGAGGTACTAGTACATATATTTGTCTCTATAGCCTAAAATTCTAGTAAGCAAACACTTACTAATCTTCACCGCGTTGTTATTTAGGTCAAAAGTTATTTATATGTTTGTAAACATCCACTAACAGACGACAACTCTAATGCAGAAAATCCTCAATGAGATATGTGTATAACTTATTTTTTATATTATGTTTGAGAGAATAGAATCAAATTCATGCTACAATACTATAATAATTATACTTTTTATTCAGTATCTACTGCTTGTACATAATATCCCTGTGTATTAACACTTTTTACTTTCGAAACTGGCTGGATACAGGGGATAGTGCTTGGCTACTGTGGCATGTTCAAGTTACGTATATATTAAATATTTGAACAGAGGAATGATAGAAAAAAACCATAGTCTAGTGGAGTAATCGTGTGGCTGTGGTACCTAAATGAAACACCGCGTCGGTTCAAATCCCCGTGACAGCATGGGATGGCTACGATTGGCAATTTTATGCCAATTTTTCTTTTTAAGTGGGGACGAAGTCCAGAAAGATACACTCACCAGCCATACACCAAGTGGCGTGGTACATTTTTGTATCACTCACAGGGTTTATGTTATGATGAGTATATTTAATCTGCTGGATGTAGGCATTCCCCGATAGGATAAGTTTATGTTTGTGCCGTCCACTAAAATAAAAAATCATGTTCATCTGTAAATATATTCATGTTCAATCGTGATATGTAACATCTGATCCTAAAAATATATTACTGAACATCTTAAAGGATTACATGGGGTTTGTGCCGTCTACAAAAATCAAAATCATATTCATTTGTATATATAATCATAGGCATCTGTATATAATCATAAGCATCTGTATATAATCATAAATCATCCTCAAAATAGTCCCCACAGACCTTCTGAGCCTGCTAGAGTGTTGTTTGACAATCTGGGGTTCACATAGGGTCATGGCGACTACAATTTTTACAACTTGAATATTATTTTTTATTTTAAATATATATAATATATATCTTTATATATATATATATATATATATATATATATATATATATATATATATATATATATATATATATATATATATGTCTAAATCATTGTTTTGAAATTTATTCAGATAATTCTTTTCTGTGTTTATAGGGGATTAATCTGTTGATGTATGTTTTTGTGATAATAGCGTTTAAGTTCCCTATATTTTTTTACCATCACAATCTGCACATAGTTGTTTTTTTCTCCTGACTCCAATATCACATTGAATGCATTGGTTTGGTCAAGTACTTTCATGTCTATTACTACAGTATTTGTTTATGTTTAGGTATAGTTTATCACAATAAGAAATTTTCAGCCAAATACACTTATTTTCTGTTTGAATTATATATATATATATATATATATATATATATATATATATATATATATATATATATATGTGTATGTATACTAAATTTCAATTTGAATATTTGATTTGTCTTAATTATAATGATGAAGGATTATCAGCAATTGAACCATCTGCTACTAGATTTGATCTTGACAGACTACCAGAATATATATTTAGTGTTTCGATGAAAGATCTAGCTTTTTGCAGATATAACTAAACGTATTCGTGAAGGTAAGAAGGAATTTCGTGAAGACGGTGCTATTTATGTGTGGTCAACTTTTAGAGTTGAAAATATTAGTATGATGTACGACAGACGAGGGAAAGTAATTATTAACTACCTTGATAGTCAAAAATATCTTATTTTAATAAAATTTATTGTGAAGACAGACGATAATATTTATATAATTCGTAATCAAAGGGACCCCATTCATAAACAGTCTGGAAATAATAAAACGATATTATTAAAAAACAAATCCAAACCTGGAATACTGATTGGTATTGATAGATCGTATTTTGAGCGAGGATATCCAGTTACTTCTGTTGTATATGGATTGTTTTTACTAAATGATAAACCCAAAATTGCAGATCTCAAACCTATGAGATTGTCAGTCAAGAATAAACTGTGTTGCGGAGCGCATTACTGAACATTTTATAATTGCGATGGGTGGCAATGGCTTAACAGATTTAAGACGTAAAAAATATGTGAATGGACAGAGACCGTTAAAGATTCTGGTGCACCTATTAAGGATGTTGCTAAGCTAGAAAAGTCATTAAGATTTCCAATAACAGTAAAAACGCAAACAGGAGAGATATTGTACAAACCAAAATATATACAAAATGGAAACCCTATTACAATTATTGATCATAATGCACATGCATGGACTGATGCTGTAACAATATTCCCACGAGACAGAATGATTAAATTTTATAATGGTCATATATTTGGTTTTATTAAAAATTTTAGAAAAAGTGACCCTGTATCTGTTTGGTTATTTCAGAGTTCGGAATATTTATCGTACATAATATCTTTATGAAACAATGAGAAATCTCACACTAAAATATATTTCTGACGAAGACAAAGTAAGACAACTACTGAATAATTGTTTTACAGTACCATCAGTCGCTTCCGATTTCGCTCAGGAAAAAATTAATGGAAACCTACAAGATCAGAATTTATTGAGGATATACAAAAAAGTTGCATAGAATATGGGCACGGTGGATTATGGAATACTAAATACGATTATGTTGTTTTAAAAATCTATATAGCTGCATGTTATCCTGGAAGTTCTCTTGGATATGGCGAGTATTCTAAATACTTTTTCAGATTCTGACACCCTACACATGACATGGTCAGAGTTTCAATAAATGGACCCTTACCAGATTTTGACTTAACCGGATTTGCATACATAGAATCATTTGAGTTCGCAAAATATCTCCATCCCTTTACTTATGTTTGGTTTGGTAAAAACTTTTCAGAAAAATGTTGGGCACCAATAGTGTTATTAAGATATATGCTTGATTCTGGAGTTTTAGTATTGTTATGAAGCGATTATATCCTATAGTCCAAAAAAGCAAGTTTGGTTACCAGAACCAAGCAGATTTAATATACAAGATGCCAGGAAAGAATTTCCTGATCTTGCCGAAGATGACATTATTAGGATTAATAATAACATATGTAAATGCAGAGACGAGTACGATGAAAAACGTGCAAAAGATCTTGTTAGAAAGATGATTAGTAAGTTCACTCAAGGTAGCTCATACGGTCATAAACCACACTGTACAAGATTGATTTTTGACGATGCTGATTTAGATTTTATAATCGCTAATATAACAGAGGAAAACACATTTATAAGCCGAAATATTGCTTATTTATCGGATGAGACCAAACTAGGTACTATTGTGAGCTATCGTGATGGAGACTCACCGCAGTTTACTCATTTAAGATCTTCAATGCTAGCCTATGTTTATATAAATCTGCTGTCGATGATAAATATATTTCTTCGTCACGCTGTCAAAATCGCTACGGATTCATTTTATATAAACAAAAAATATAAGGATTTATTAAATTTAATTAAATGGTGATTGGGGAACATGGAGAATAAAGCAAGAAAATATACTTAGTTCTTCTTAATTTGCTGATGTTGAAATTAAGGTAATATATTACAGAAATAATAATCAAATATCAGAATCATTTGCACCATCTGTGTACGATCCTGTGGCTAGACATAAAACTATCTTAATGGGTGTGGAGGGTCAGGTAAAACAATTCGTGTGATTACATTGTTTATGAACAACAATTCAGATATGATCGTTTTGACACCTACAGATAAACTCTCCAGAGAGAGATAAAAAACGAGGTGTAAACATGCACGTATCATAGTCACAGTTTCTTTAGATGTGTGGAGATACATGGACTCCTGAGCGAATGGGTGAAAAATATGTACCTAGGTATATTATATGGGACGAAATAGACACGGTGTCGTTAGAAACACTAAAAGCATTCCTTGAATGGTTATTAACAAAACAAAAACACTGCTGTGATTATGTGTGGTGACCACTGCCTTTTGTTGGACAGTCTTCACATGAATGGCTATAGAATAATGTAGATTATTATGAAGAAATACATGATGATCATAGAGCTATTGATGAAAAGTTGAAAGAACTTAAAAGATTATTCAGACTACAAACAGATAAAATACAATGTGAGATAATGCGTGAGATAATTCCAGAAACTGCCATGAATGATTTTTTTGAGTTATGAAGACCTTCAGATTTGATAGTCGCAAGTAGAAAGATAGTTCGTGATGAAAAGCAGAAGAAATTATTTACGTTACATAAAGAAAAATTGTCACATTTACCTGTACCATTAAGTTATCGCCCAGCAGATACACGAAGACAGAATACTGAAGTTGAAATTCCTTGTGGCGGAGTACAAAATCTGGTATTGAATGACATTATTTTGGTAACTATTAATACATTTGAAGGGGTATTGAATATGGATAAATCATGGTGAATGTTAGGATACGCTATAACGATTCACTTGTCGCAGGAATTACCTATCTCTGATACAAATATCTGGATTGTGGATGACTGGATCGAGTGGTAAAACAGTCTATCTTGCAGTATCTCGCGTCAGACAAATGACTCAATTACATAGGGTTATTATAGATTATGTAATAACTGAAGAAATTACTATTGACGATGTTATAATAAAGAAAAAATAGCGTATTATAAACAATGTGACCAAAAATAAACGTGACTTTGATATTGATACTGAATTTATTATAAAACTAAAACAACTACAGAATAATCACTGTGCAAGTTGTAGCACAATAATGTTATGGCAATATTCGAATAATAATCCAAGACAATATACGGTAGACATGATAAATAGTGATTTTGGTCACACTCTTGAAAATTTGATGCTGACCTGTCTTGAATGTAATCGACGCAGAGGTGCTAATTTACATAAGTGAAGGTGGCGGTAATTGTGTATATGTAGGAATTACTTGCAATTGTTCACGCACAAATCCACGTTGAGGGGCAGTAGAATCTAGTTTGTATATAGCAGGTCTTCCAGTGAATATAACCATGCTAGAAATTGTATGTGTGGTCACACTCCAAACAGGGTCGGTAGCTCGTCTTTTGCCACCCTCCAACTCCCCTGGTTCGTATAAATTACTCAGAATTACATTACCTAATACTGGTTGTTGACCTCGTTGTCCGTATTCATCGCTACGTGGTATATATTTTTTTGTTATTGCATTGGAAGGTTTCATGGAAGTTGCACGAGTAATTTCATTATTTAATGCAGATATCACACTTGGTAACCTTGCAACCCATTCACGAGATCGCTCTCCGGACTTAGAGTCAGCAGATATTTCCTTCGCATATTGATATCCAATAAACCGTTCAGCAAGTGTTCGATTAAATCGTTCAACGATTGCTTGATCACGATGAATTTCAGTATGCCCTCGTCTGATTGTAACGTTATGTTTTTTCATCAAAGTTAATACTACACCAAAACATTCTTTGCCAGGATCTACTTGTAATATTTATGGCCATCGTAGACCACCACGTTGATAAATTCGCTCAAACGCAGATGTAACTTCAGATGCTGTCTTTGTTAATACTGGTTTAGCTTCTTTATATCTACTTGCAATATAAACAACAGTCAATGCGTATTCGTACGTGCGTGACTTTCGTCCACGTGTTTTAATAGTATCGTGTGGTAAAAACAAAATATCTGCTTGATGAACTTCGTTAGGAACACTGACATCAGAATGTGCATATTGAATTTTTGGGTGGTGGTAGATAAATTTGCCATATTGCCTGTCGTGCTAACCAATTTGCAGCAACAGAACGTGAAACTTTTGCTGCTTCAGCAAGTTTAGTTATCGCTGCTTTACCTCTCCAATACCCTATTGGGCTATAATAAATAGATTCCATTATAATAATTATATAATTAATTACTAGCCCCTAGCATTATCTTACCTTTCATAGCGGATTTTATTAGAAAACTGGCGAGTTTCTCTCTAACAGATTTGTTAGGTATAGAATTTAATGCATGAATCAATTTTACATCTGCAAGATACCGCTGCTGCAAATCTTTGCTTTTATAAGCAACTTCATGAATATGACATGCTTGATCAATTTTATTTACTGGGTATTCTCCTTGTCTTGGTTGATCTTGATCATCAAGTCGGATATCAAGTCTAGTTCCAGGACCACAGTAATTATATCCAGGAAGGTGTTTCTCACCCACATACCTTGCCCATGGTGATCCAGGTAATTTTCCTAAAGAAGCAGCAATATCTCCACATATCTTTGTTGTTCCTGAAATAAATTTAACTTTTTGTGTACCACAATTTACACATTTACCCGTTAATGCACGTGGTTTATTTTTCGTTATTATTGTTGTTAATCCAGTGGAGGGTGTAGATGATCTACATCAAACACAATATAGACTCATGTTATTAATAATATGGATACAATAATTGATTTTTCGGCGACACGAAAACAGGAACGAGTGAAACACCATCCAGCATTACCAAATTCGATAAGAATGATTATAATAGGTCTATCTGGATCAGGTAAAACACAATTATTATTAAATTTATTAATGAGGTGGTTGAGATGGAACAAACTATATTTAATAGCACCGTCTGTAGATGATCAGCATTGTTACGAAGTACTTAAGGACTTTAACGAAATGGCAAAATCAGTTAATAAAGACGTTGACGATATTATTGAATTTATTACAGATATAGATGAAGCCCCGTCTCTAGATGATTGAGATGGATTCATTAATAATCTCGAGATATATTATGATGTGATGCTGGACAAACAATCTAATTCAGCTAGAATATTTTCTCAAGGTAGACACAAGAACACAGACGTGATTTATGTTACTCAGAGACACACACAAATACCTAAGGTGATTAGAAATAACTGTAAATATTCTAGTTGTGTTTAATGGAGTAGATAATTATACTCTAGAGAATATTTATTATACTTGGTGTTCGGGGGACATGGATATGATTAAATTTAAAAATTTCTTTTCTAAAGCACAATTTGTTCCGTTCGGATTTATAACGATAAATCTACATGATCCAAGATCAAGATATCGTGTAGATCTAGATAAAATCTTTGATTAGCTCCCCTTGACTGTCAAGAGCAGCAGGCAGGGTGAGCAACAACAAAAATTGAGTCGCTTTATAAGTAAACAAAATCGCCTTACAAAGTCAGGACAAAATAACTTCAATAATAGTATAGCAAAAAAGAGCTAACCTAACCGTATGGAAATATAATTAGTTAGTGACTTTGGTTTAGTGTTATTGACCTTTTTTCAGCCTCTGTAGGAACCTTTAATTTTCGTTACTGACTCGAGCAAACTTGTGTAGGGTTCACCCTGCTTACTGCTGTTTATTCTATGGAAAAGAGGTAATTTGATTCACGTTGGTAAACGATTAATGATTACGAATTCATTTCTACACAATAAATATTGCGGGGAGATGCATTAGGTGTCTTATCCTTGGCGGGTACGTTTGCATTAGAGTTCTTTGTTCCTTGTGCATGAGTTCGAGTTGTCCTAATCGGTTAGAGCGTTCAACATGACAGAACCATTTTAGGTTGAAATAAAGCTGACTAAAATTAATTTTTCTTTTCTGATCAACATAGTTTAGGTTGAGTTTCTTTTTATCGTTGCTGATCAACTACACAAGATCATCTAGGATGAGTTACACGCAAAATAGGATAGTATACATCTAGCATAGAACGTTTAATTCAAATTACAGTGCTAGAATTTATAATTCTTTGAGAAGAAGTCTGGTATAAAACGACTTCTGAGCTTTCTAAGATGTTGTTTGGCAACCCAGGAGCTTAATCAGTGTTGCAAATTCAAACATATATAATTAGCTATGAGCACAATACGTATGTTAACTGTAATATATTATTTATGATATCTTAAGATACGAGTTTGCCTTTAAGTCTTCAAGAAATACCATGTAGAAGAGCAGCTTGAGAGGATATTATTTTTATTTGTGCGAGATTATTATATCAAATAATATATATATATATATATATATATATATATATATATATATATATATATATATATATATATATATATATATATATATATGAAGAATACAAATCATATGGCGAATAACAACCCTCTCAAGCGTACTGGATCCACCAAGGGATCATGTTTGTCAGGGATTAATTAAAATAGATGCAATAAACTGACGACGAACAGTACGAAACTAGTAACTAACTAGCCTAAGCGCTTTCGACTCTTAATGAGTCTTTTTCAAAGGCAAATACAAAACATAGTTACGACAAACATATAAACACAAAAACGTTGCGTTTGTAAAGCTCTACATTTCTATCTTCACATGTGCTAAAACTATAAATACAACCAGCTTGTATAGACTAGTTGCGGAAACTGAAAACGTTGTATAATTCCCTAAAAGTCTACAAGCCAAAGCGACATCTATTTTTACTTTGTGTACATATGTAACGCAGATTATATCCCGGATATTTGGTTCTATACCGGTTATTCTTATAGTAAAAATTGAAGGATAAGAAGATTTAGAAAGTGTTAAATTCTACTAGTGCATAGTTTTCATTTTCTAGTCTTCTTGGTTTAGACCGCTTGGTTTCAATGTTCTAAGGCGGCGTATCCAGTATGATTCCTTTCCCTTCCTGGTTTCGGAACTCCAGCTGTGGTTGTTGGCAATAGCGATAAGTATTATATCACTGAAAGTGTGGCCAGGGGAGGAGAAGTGTTCTGCAACCGGGCTTCTGTACAGCTTTTTTGTCATCCAATCAGATCTATGATGGTTTATCCTTATGTGTAGCTTTTCAGTTTCTCCCACGTACCGAAGGCCACAGATCTTACATGTGATGAGATAAATCACATTCTCTGTTTTGCACGTTTTGTTTGGACCATGTATGTTTAGTTTTTCTTTAGTCACTGTGCTAGTGAATGTCTTGGTCTCTATCATATGTTGACAGGTTTTGCATCTTTTATCGCCACAGGGTCCAGATTGACTAGGTTGGTTTTGACTAGCGATTGTTTTTAGCTTGGCCCTGACTAGGATGTCCTTTAGGTTTTTGGTCTCCGGTAAGCTACTACAGGTTTGTTCGGAAGTATTAGGTTTAGTATGTCTGACGATTGCACGGTTGGCCAGTGGTTTGCGATGATTTTACCTACTTTGGGAATGTCTGGGTGATAGGTCAGAATAAATGGTATCCTATCAAACTTTTCTTTCTGTCCATATCTGAGTAGGTCATCACGGTTTGTTTGTTTGGCCCTTTGGATTGCCTCCGCAATCAGGTCTTTGTCGTAGCCTCGGTAAATTATATATATATATATATATATATATATATATATATATATATATATATATATATATATATATATATATATATATATATATATATATATATATATATATCAAACTTAATATAATATAATGCTCTTGGAAGCTCCACTTTTTGACATATATTATTTTGATAGAATTCACGCTCTTAGCTAATGTGGAAATTAAATTGCCCAACCAAATTAATTTTCCTACAAGAAAATCGACTAATTTAACTCGACCGGTGAACGGAAACCTACAATTCTGAGTCTTAAAATTCGCTGTGTGACTTGAGGTAAATAATTTAAAACCTATAGCAGATAAAAGATTACAGTTATGTGGTGATCAATTAGCTAGTACGTCATTCCAACATCGATGACAAACTTGTTGCCCTCAAAGGGGAATATTTGCGGGATTAACAGACCCTAATATTTATTCAGATACAATCTTGATGAGGGTCAAATATAAATCGATCGTTCGATTTACACTGATATACCAATACACTGTCGAAGCCACGCAAGAACTCGCAGTGGCTGGATGTAACTCTGTCGTGGGTTTGTAAACATCCATGAAGTATTATTCACCAGATTTTCACCGCGAAAAATTTCTCCAACAGATATATATATATATATATATATATATATATATATATATATATATATATATATATATATATATATATATATATATATATATATATATATATATATATACCAACATTAACCCGACAGGCAAAATATAAGATTTAGACTGACTTTCATTAAAGACGCACTTGTCGGTGTAACCGTTCTTGAACGAAAACTAGCACAATTGTTTAATTTACAAAACAATGGCTTTATCAGTATAGTTGTAGGTGGACTGAGAAATATGCAAATATACTACTTACTACTGTAGATAAATTGTGCCAATGAAGGAAGGTTTTTGGTTCCAAGTGCGTGTGCGTGTTGCACCGGTTCGCTATGCATTTGGACAATGTTTCTTTAGCAATTATACTTCACGGTAGCATTATTAAGTAACTCGCATGAGTCTTTAAGACGGTGTGCATACTCAAAGTTAGTAATGCGAGAAAACAATTGAAGCGTAACAACAGCTGTATATTCAAATTACCAAAGAATCCGTTGTTATCGCCAACTATAAACAAGTGTGTGATGTATGGACTCGTAGCCGGAGCACCGATTGGCCTGAGTGTTGTGGCAACCATAATCACGGTAAATATCATATGTACACAAATCGAAATTATGGATAGCGACCGGTGTGGTTGTCGGAGCTGAACAAATAACTTTTGTTATGTTTGTAGAAACGAATTCCTGTTTGCTCGAAATTCTCGCGTCAGCATAAAACTTTCTCAGATAAATTGCCAAGCTGTACTTAGTAATCATTAACGATTACGATTACCGAGTTTGAGACGTTGATGGTCTAAATAGAACACTTCCGACGACTTCCTGCTCAAACAATGTCTTCTGACATTAATAATATAACCTTAAAAAGTATACAAATATCAAAAACACAAATAGACCTTCTGCCTCAAATTACTGCGGCGATACAAAGCCTGCATTGTTCTGTTCGTGCAAAAGCTGTGCAAGAAGAATATGGAATCAGCTCAGCCGGTTTATTCAAATACAGAATGATCTCATAAATTGCTCAGATTTTTACATATCTTTTATGAACAAGACAGATCTAAAACCCGTAACTACTAATATTCAGTCAACGATAGCTGGTACCAATTAGGTGAAAGGGAAATATCATTTATGGCTGCAAAATATCAGAAACGGAAGAAACTCTCAGGATGACATTAAATAAGCTGTCATTGCTGAAATGATTTCAGCAATAGCCATACGTTTTACCATGAAACATCATTTTTCTGAAGAATGGTGGTCAAAAGGTTGCAAATAGTAGATCAGAAACTTGCAAAATAAAAGCCAGGAAGAAATTGAACATTTACAATGATTCTACTGCAAACGACAACTACTGGAAATCTTGTTTGCTAGCAAAGCTAGTGTATATGTTTAGCTCAGTTCTATGGAAGCATCGCATCTCGTGGCATCTCGTGGCACCTCCATCCTGGTTCCGAAACGTAATCGGTAATCTGTTTAGCGACCTTGTGACAGGGCTTACGCGGTTGCAGTTTCGCTGCCTTATAATCGATGATGTAAGTGTGCTGCAAAAGGAGTAGTGTCATTTTGGGATGGTGGTGATGTGTGTGAGACTGCGCTTGGCTATCACGGTCTCTAACAGCTAAACCCAGAACGCGGTCGAGATTCTTCGATGGTGACCCACGCGCGAAAATCACTGATCCACTAATGTACAAATTTTCCCAGTGAAGAAAAGGTCATGGGAATCTAGAAGGGTTAGGGAGTTGTGAGTCTATTAGTAAGGGAGTCTCATACCTCAATTATGATACTATTCAAATCGATTTACTTGCATCATATATCTTCATCAATTAGACGATAAATTTCTCAGAAACTTCCCTCTATTAAGTTTCTTATTTAATCTGTTTTAAATTATTAATCAGCTTTCTGCTATGAACTTAATATAAACTGTTTCAAACGATCCCTTTCAGAATGACAACATTTTCAAGTTATCTTTGTGGTGCAGTTGTCTAAGGCACTCGCCATTACCAATCAGAGTCATTTCACCTTTGTTGGATTGGGTTCGACGACGTTTTTTTCAGTAGCTTCCCGTGGGTCAAGGGTCCATCAATAGGCTTCTCGTTAATTCTTCCTCCGTCAAATATACTGACCTTTCTTCCTGTATGTACCCAGTGCTGCTTGGCTGAATTTGAACTCGGTGCTAACGGCAAATACTTACAAATGATGTGTTCACAGTTCAGTGTGAAATTAAAGTCAATCAGTGTACCACAGATTTATACACGACTGTCACTACAAAATAACATATTCAGAACTTATTACCTAACTCGTAGGTAGTCTCTATGTTCTTGTATAATTTTTAGAGAGTTATTCAAGGTGCTCCTGTCATCTTTGGTATGGTATCAGCTTTCAGTTCTAGATCATTTATCTTTGTATTTACATTTTTTGTTTCCTGAACTGTAGTCGATAGCCCTGCCATAACTGATATGTGAGTAGTAAGCACATGCTCATTACATATAGAAACAAGAGAACATTAAATATGTAACAAATTAATATGAGGCTATGATAATTTAGAGTTGTTAAACTTAAAATTATAGTTCAGTAGACCACATGTATTGTAATGTATCATATACAAATTAACACCAAAAATTAAACTTAACAAATTATTGAATCAGTAGGAGGTGAATATTGAGCTTTGACTTATTTTAAACAATCTAAATAAATACACAAATCTATTTTATTCAATTAAACATTATTAAACAGATGATGGACATGTTTCTTGCCTTATTGATTCAAAGTCTGGACGACATTAAAATATAGTGAAATCTCCTTGTACTAAAGAGTTCTAATCAAGAGAATAGAGTTAATTTCAAGCATTAAAACATTAAAGAAAAGATATTCTAATTATTCGGAAAAGTGCAGATTTAGAGATTACTGTCATTGATATAGAATTGAAATAAGAATTATCAGTTCTGATTTAAAGAGGACAAAAGGGAAAATTACAAGCTTGTGTATTTAATGTGGCAAATATACAAATTAGAATTCAGCTAATGTTCTCATAAACTTTGAACATCCCGAAAACTTCATTAGAAAACCCCCAAACTACAGAAGAATTTAGTGAAAACAAAGTTTGAGTAAAACAGTACATCGTTCTTAGTATATGAAGTAGCAATTTAAGATTCAGCCAGATAAAAAATGAAATGTGAAATAATTTATCCATTTGAAAGGATTGTTGGATATAAAAGTACTTGTTGACGATGGTTGTATTCATGGCTTCTTGATAACATCTGAAGCCAATTTATGAACGAAAGATACTATCCGGATGCTTTATAACGTTCAAATAATTGGAAAAGAACGAAGCTAATTATTACAAGCTGGAATATTGATTTTCACAAGCAATCCTTGCTGGGAACATATCAACTGGAAGAAACGAAAATAAAATACACTAAAATAAAATGATCATATCATCAAGCTACCGAAGGGTTGATGTTAATCACGCCATTCACCATGATAATACAATTTTCTTGACCATGTCACTTGGTAACAAAATACCACTATCACCAGCAGCACCATAATGCAATTTTCATTTTCAATCTGCTATGAAGTATTTAAATTGTAGAATTATGGTGTAGTATTACTATCCAAAACATAAAGTTTCATCAGCTTTTCAACAGTGTTTGGTATCATGGAGATAGGTATTGTAAAAGAGATATTCCGTTTCGAACATGTGCACCTGAAATGCTAAAAAAGATGTAAATGGGAAGTTCCAATATGTATCACGTCTGGGGGTTATTTCACGATGTTGGTTGTCTTTTATGAAAAGAAATTTTATTTTTGTCTGAAGGTTTACTGTCTTGAAGAATAACATTTATTGTAGTTAGTGCGTTCTTAACAACATGGTACTTCCAAAATGAATGTTCTAGTTTACTCTTTCAAAGAGAAAAGTTATGGTTACCATTTTATTTTATTATGCCATTTAGGACAAGTACTGGTTACATACACTTTTTTAAATTTTGGTTTTGTGAAGCGGGTCCTTGATATTTTTCCTAAATAATCCCATGCTGTGATTTTCGCTCATCATGCGTCGCATTTCATGTTTGGTCTCATTATTGTTCAAATACAGATCATAATTTAATTACAAATTGACCTTGATATCCCCTATTCTTATTACTTTTATTGCTATTATCAAGAATGATGAAATGCATTTTCAGCCTTATCCCAACAAATTTGCTGCTTAATTTTCAATTGTTTTGGTCTTTGAATTTTATACTACTTGTTTATTTGCGGTGCTGAAACGTATTTGGTCAGTAGTAATTTGTGCAAACATATACGAGCTCATTAACCCCTATCCCACCGGTCCATACCCACAAAAGATTCCCAATATAAATAATAACAAAGTACAAAACATTGCAAAGTAGATCATCTGTGTTTACATCATTACAATTCAAACAATGGCTGCAATGATTCCGAGATTGTGTGGATTGAGATGAGATTAGATGTATGTTCAAACTATTCTCCTACTAATTTCTGGGAACGTTTATAAACTTCGACTGATATCATAAATGACACATATTTTACTCTTATTATTATTCGGGATCTTTGTCATTGATTTAATCAGACCTATTTCAACAACATTAATTCATCGTTGTGAGTATTAATATAACTGTACTTCACACTGACTTTTTATTTAACACCTACATTTTAAAATTTATTGAGAGTTTAGCGATCATGGAATCGTGAGGCACTGTGTTTTGATTTACAGCAAACTGATTTCGACAAATTCACCTCTTTCACAGCAGGAACTAAATGGACAAACTAGTTGCTAACCTGAGGAGGTATTGATGCTGCAAATTATATATTTACCTTCAAATTATTTGAATTCTCAGTTTTGTTTCTTCCTTCAAAAAACTGTCAACATTCTCCCTATCAATAAAGCGTGCTTTGATTCCCAATATGGAATATCGATTAGGAAAGGGAAACTGCATGCTCATTGTCCCCAACACAATGGTAGGTCCATAGATTGGAATAAATACAAAAAAATCATTAATAACTAAACAACATGGACAAGTATGCTAAAAACAATTATATTGATAATGTTCATACACATCATTCTAAGTTTGAGATAATGGATCACACAACATTTAGTTAAAGTATAAAATCCATAACGTTTTAAACAAACACAAACAAGAACGTTTATCTAATCACTCCAAGTTACAAGAAATTTTGTATGCATTATAATGAGAAGAAAGGCTAAGGTGCTAAGCGAGTATTTCACTTCAAATTCAACTGTTGATGATAGTAATGTTTCATTCCCTGTTTTTCCATAAAATGATGTTTTGATAACCTTAACAAAATTTCAATTTCTTAACAAGAAACTAATATTATTAAATCAATTTCTTTTAGTAAAGCAATGGGTCAGATGGGGTAAGTTACATAGCGTTTAAATACGCCAGAGAAAAGATATGAGTACCTCTTTTCATCTGTCGTTGAAGGAAAACAATTTATATTCAAATGGAACTTATTACCAAAATGCGATTTGCACAAATTTTCTAAATAATATGTATCATCCTTTTTAAATTGCTTTGTCACAAAAAAATGTTTGAAATTCACATTTCTAAACATGTGGATGATGTTTGTTTAAAAATCAGGTCTTTTTTGAAAAAGTATTACTAGATTTTTCCACGGTCTTTCCACTGTTTTTAAATTTTATATTTAAATCACTGGGACAATGTTCACATTCTTTTGTCTTATCTAATAAATGATTTGGAGTCTTAGTCAAACTGAACGAATTTCTTGTTTCAGGCAATTTGCTGAAATCGTTTGAAAATCATCCAAGGAATTAAAACCAAGGTCGTGTTTGAATGGTATTTATTCATAATAAGGATAAAATAAAAATGTATTCATAATCTAAGCAACGCTTATTAAAGTTATGTCCAGAAAAAGACCCAGTGGGTATGGTTTTCACGTGTAAGAAAGTACAAACATTCCTGAATTTATTCTTTAAAATAGGGATCGTGAGTATGCAGATTCTCATTGCCATCTTGGATAAATAGATTTATTAATATCAAATGGAATTATCTTTTATATATGATTTTGAAAAGCATCATCATCTCCAAAAGCATATCTAAACTAAACTAAAGAAATAGGAAACAAATTTTATCAAGCCCATGTTTAACGTATGTCTAATTCGTTAATAGATTCAGAATAAATTGAATAAATATAGCTTGAAGCGGCAAGAATTTCCAAAATTCACTAATAGACAATCTTTTTTTTAAACTAGGTTGAAACGTCTGACTCTATAAATGAAAATATGAAAATTCCCTACTACCTCAATGACTTACTCTCTTACTGCCAAATTATAATTTATGTCGTTTAAATGATATAATCACTTGAAATTTCAGAATAAATTCTACTAAATTATCATGTATGCTATCAACAATGGCTTGTTATAACAATCTTGAACTGTATACTCAATGTAGCACATCTTACAGAGCTTTGAAGAATATCGATCCGAGAATACAACATTATATACGCTCACTAAAAGCTGGTCTTGACAATGATATTGACAACTATGATCTTGATAATGATTTTGACAGTCTTCAAATTGTGTTGACAATGCTTGTTGTTCCTGCTGTTGAATAGAATGCACAATGCGTTTCTTCATGATTTGTTTGATGCATAGTTAGCTGAGTTGCTGGAAACTTAGTTTACAACATTTATTCAAATAAGAATGTTCTCAAACTTTATTAACGTACATTCGACACTATATACAGGTAGGACACAATAAAATCATGTTTTCATTCATTTAATCAAACCTGATACCTTATCGATGTAAATTGAAACTCTAGGTGATGATGTATTTGTTTAGGGGAAGTTGTATTTTTGTCCTACATTGGAACACAATACCAAATGAATATTGTTTAGTGATATCAAAGCAGCTTTTCTTTTCAAGCGGTTATTTTATCCAGCAGGGTGCGCTATTTATTGTTTTCATTTTATATGGATTCAATCCAAATTTATTGTATCACGAAAATATTACTCGTGGAAATGTCAATCCGTTGATATGCACATTAGGGAATCATCAGATAGTATTGCTTTGATTTTGATGTAGTGAAGGAAATTACTAAAAGTTTGTCAGTTTCCTTGCCTTGGTACTGAGCTTTGATTTGTATGTAATCGAAATCAGACCATTATCAATGCTGTTTGAAATTAATTTCTGACTCTATTATCATGTTTATTTTATAGTTCATCTTAGAGGTATTAGCTTTGAATTTTGCACTCTTCTGACTCTTGTTTCAATTGTCCTTAAGGTCGGCCTTTGTTACAGTTTACGAATTGACAATTAGGTTTCAGATAAGGCGATGCTATTTAGATTTCAACAGTTGATTTAATCAGTCAAGAATGAACAGCTTGATATGAAAATGAGAAGTTAATTCCAAATATATCGTATTTCCTCAGCGATGAACATGCAAATGTTCATGCGTAGTTCAAGAAACAGAGAAACAGATAATCTTTACAATTAAAAATGAGTTACAATTGTCACAAATATGTCTACTTTCTCAAAGAATTATGAAATTCTCTGTGTCTCATACAATTGCTGTGTTCGCGTGAAATTAGCTTAACAATGCAGTTTGTCTTATTTATCAGGAATATGTACTGACACATGCTTCATTTGGATAGCTTTTATTTTTACAGTCTGTAGTAGTCACATGCCATTCTGTTTAACGCAGGTCTTACTACTATTGCATAGAGTATGGAAGGAAGAAAAGTCATTGAAGTAGACTTTAACTATAAAATATCATCAGAATGTTCCAATTTTTATTGAAGTTTAAAGGCCTGTAAATACACATTGTGTTGAAATCAATCCTACTGAATGTTATTCCGTATTAACTATAAGGTACAAATGTTTTAAATACACTTTCTTCATTTAAACAGTTACGAGAAACATTTAAAATAGTGTAATTATGTTGCTAACGTTTACAAAGCCTTAAATAAAAACAACAACGAAAACACAAACAATCAAACAAAGAAAGAGATAAAAAGTTAGTATCCAGGGCATCCATATGCTAACCAAACTGATTAGAGAATAAATGAAGAACTTTGGTGTAAATGTGAATATGATACGCATTTTTGTCTAACCTGCAGTTTTCTGAGATATGTGTTCACTATACAGTGAATCTCAGAAATATAACGAAGTATTTGCAATGCATCTTGAAAAAGTTCAATTAGTGTCGAGCTATTCTATTAAAAATATTGAAAACTATTTTTAAAACAAACAAATACTGCACCAAAATCAAAGAATAATTTCTATAATAATGAAAATATAGTTTTTCAATGTATGAGATAGGCATGACGTATTAACAAGCGAAAGACAAAATATCTTTATTTCACATAATGCAGTCCATCAAGTCGTAAAAACCCATTTTTTAATGCTTCAATATGCAACCAAATGAAGAAAGAAAGTTCATCTACAAGATTATTATTTTTTCAATCAAATTATGCGTACTCAATCTTTTCAAGTGTCATGACTTACATCACACATAATATTGACCAATCACAAAAGCGTGTAGACCCCACTAACAGATATAGCAAGATACACATTGTTCACAGTGACAGCGATATATTATGTTTGGTAAAATCTCTGTTAGAATATTTATTGTACCCATCTATGTTACTCATCTAAGAGCTAACCAATCCGGTGGTCTAGTGGTTATAGCGTCCGCCTCGGATGCGGAAGGTCGTGGGTTCGATCCCCGGTCGAGTCATACCAAAGACTTACAAAAATGGTACTAATAGCTTCCTCGCTTGATGCATTAAGACGTCAGTGTTAGGACTGGTCGGCCTGATGTTAGGATAATGTGACTGGGTGGGACATCATGCAACATATCTGCGGCTTGATGCCTCAGTGCCAGAAATCACTATAAACTGCCACACTGAAGACATCGTAACGATTTGACTAAAGAATTGTTAAAACTACGTTAAAAATCATAATCACATCACATCTATGAGCTAGCAAAGCGTACCATTTGACGGCCGCTAAATGTGATACTAAGCATGCTCATTTCACTATGTCCTGTTAATATATCCAAAACATTTGATACACTAGAAGCTAAGTAGAAAATATTACTTATTATGATTTGCTGGCAACATAAATCTTGGAAAAAGATGTGATCCCAAGAAAACTGGTTTTATAACACAATGTGAGAACACTTAATCCACAAATTTCAATTTTGCAACAAAATGACCCTTCGTCACAGCACAAGGGACGGTGCGCTGGTGTATTTATGAGATGAGAAATTTATTTTTAAACGTCTTCCACGTTTCTACACGCATCATTGTATTGACTGCTTTTGATCTCTATTATATATCTCGTCAAGAAAAAGTTCCGAATATGATTAGCATTGATATTAAGATGCTCTATACAAAAAAATCTAATCTCTAAATTGGTTTGGTCTGAATTAGATTATAAAGGAAAAGTCTGTTTGAAGGCATATACTTTGTAATGAATGCAGATCTAAGTTCTCTAAAGTCCCATTTACACAGCCCACGTACTTTTCCAATACGAAACAGGTTGATTTACGGCGAAATTGTGCTAAAAATTTAATGTTTAATTTGAAGACATTTGGGAAATACTATGATATTTGGTGATTATTTGGTGATGTCTGATCTTCACACAATGTCGTAGCTTTCAGCTAATATATTGGATCTCCAGAAGATTGTGAAGAGCATGTCTTTCTAATGCATAAAAGTGTTTTTTTTTCTAGCTACGTATTATCATAAACATACATCATAATTTTACCAGTACATTTAATTTTCAGTCATTGTTAAGTATCAAATGGTCGTTTTCAACGTCTATTTATCCATAAAACATAAAACCTGATGCAAAAGGATTGATTTGTGGTCTAACTTACAGGGTAGGAGGTGGGTAATTTTTGTATCCTAAAAATATATGGGACCACAAATGTGCTCCATAATCCACAATTCCAGATGCAGAGTGATTACAATTGACTGCAAATATGTTTGACTGCGCATTCTCGAATTCTTGACTACAACTATGTTTGACTGCGCATTCTCTAATTCTAATATGGGGTGGTGACCACAAGTATTATTAAAAGAAACTAATGTGTGTATTAAATTTGCCCCAACCCAGGTCAAGAAAATATATGAGTGGGATATTTTTACGCCTAACCAAATTTCTTTTTTCAAGCAGCAGAACATTCCTTAGGGCATTTAATGTTTCATTTAACCTACAACAAATGGAACAAAGGTTGTACCAGACCTAAAATGTAAAGATATTCTGACTTTGGGTCCGCAGGGAATAATATAGCGCATGATCTAATGTAAAAATCATTATTGCAAAGAGTTTGAAATGAATTTTATAATTTCTATTTAAGAAGACAATGTACATTTTGAACATATGGAACGGAGTAAACAAGAAATTACATAACAGTAAAATGGAAATGAAACGTTTGGAGTTTATCTAGCGGCTGAAAGAATGTATATCCAACTGAAGAATGGATGAATTTTGGACAGGTGTAACTTACTTAGTGTAATTGGAGCAATTCTACACATAACTTATATTTAGGACTTTTGCAAGTTGTTCAATTAGCAGTTAACATGATTCATTGATGAGGTGAGTGGGGTGGGGGTGCTGAAGCAACTGCTCTATTTCGCTACGCCCTCATTCCTTAAGACAGCTTTGACTAATGTTATGATCTATTAGGTAATACAAGAAAACGGAATAGTGGTATCTACAGTACTGTATCCATAGCCCACACATATAATTAGTTTGACAATTGTCAAAACCAAGTGTTTAGCACGTTCTCCAAATTTCCCAGTGTTACTAAAATAGGATCATATTTCTTAGCTTCAATAAATTTTAAAGACAATTTAAAAAATGGCTGTGAATGGTAGACATCTCTTTCAAGGACAAAATGCATTTAAAGTGTGAATGGTACAAATCTGTTTCAAGGACCAAATACATTTCAAGTGTGAATGGTACACATATTTTTTAAGGACCAAATGCATTTAAAGTGTGAATGGCACACATCTTTTTCAAGGACCAAGTGTATTTAAAGTGTGAATGGTACAAATCCTTTTCAAGGACCAAATGAATTTAAAGTGTGAATGGTACAAATCTGTTTCAAGGACCAAATATATTTCAAGTGTGAATGGTACACATATTTTTTAAGGACCAAATGCATTTAAAGTATGAATGATACAAATCTTTTTCAAGGACCAAGGGCATTTAAAGTATGAATGAGAGAAATCTTTTTCAAGGACCAAATGCATTTTAAGTGTGAATGGCCCATATCTCTTTCAAAGACCAAATACATTTAAAGTGTGAATGACACACATCTTTTTCAAGGACCAAGTACATTTAAAAGTGTGAATGGTACAAATATTTTTCAAGGACCAAAAAGCATTTAAAGTGTGAATGGTACAAATATCTTTCTAGGACCAAATGCATTTAATGTGTGAATGAGAGAAATCTTTTTCAAGGACCAAGTGCATTTGAAGTGTAAATGGCACACACCTCTTTCAAGGACCAAATGCATTTCAAGTGTGAATGGTACCCATCTTATTCGAGGACCAAATGCATTTTAAGTGAAATGGTATCCATCTTTTTCAAAGATCAAATGTATTTAAAGTGTGAATGGTGCACATCGTTTTCAAAGGACCAAATGTATTTAAAGTTTAAACCATTTCGAAATATTTTCACTGATTGAACAATAACAATAATAAAAACCGTTTATACTCGCTTTGTGTTCCACTACAATTGCAAAAGGTATCAACTCAGATCTGGGCTTATGTTGTTTGCTTTTGGACCAGCGGGGTTAATTTTCCATTTTCAAGTGCAATTATAAAAAACTAATTGAAAAAAGTACCAAATAAACAAAAATGACGTTGATATAAACTTGCAGAACCAAATGAGCAAGTGTATTTGTTAACATGCAAACAACTTTAACCTTTCTTGATTAATTCACTTTTCAGTTTGACTCCATGATTTTCTACTAGACAAGTCAATTAATAAAGAAAAGGATATATCATTTCGATCACTTCTCGAATAGATTGATGTTTTCTCTTTAATTGTACTCTAAACATTATAACTGATATATACATATATATATATATATATATATATATATATATATATATATATATATATATATATATATATATATAGAGAGAGAGAGAGAGAGAGAGAGAGAGAGAGAGAGAGAGAGAGAGAGAGAGAAAGAGAGAGAGAGGCTTTACGTTTCAGAGAAAAAGTATTTCATTTGTTTAAAGAAATCCCTCCATTTTAGAGATTCACTGTGCAAACTTGAATTTGAAATTTTACAAAATATTAAACAAGTTTTCGAAAGATTATCATGGATATTTTGGATGGAAAACTAACGTGCATGCACATTCTAGCCATATTTAAACCAGACCGCCGAAGAAATTTTCATGGGATGACATATACTTTGTCATTCTTGAGCTTATGGAGGTATTGCCTACGTTGTTATTTCTGACAATTCCGAGCCTAAAGTTTTATCCACATAGCAAATAAATAATTGTGCCCAATTTGAAGGTGTCAGTATAAGCAGAATAGAAAAGTAGATATTTTTCTCTCATTTTTATTCAACTGCTTCCCAATTTATAAGTGACAAGTGCATCGAATGCTTGATGAACAGATTTCTGTAGCCAAATCATTGCTTAGAAGTGCACTTGAAGTCAGGTTGCATTGTATAAAGTGCAAATGGAAGTCATTTTGCACTATATGGAAGTACGCTTGAAAGTGAAGTTGCACTGTATGGTAGTGCACTTGAAAGTTCAATTGCATTGTATAGAAGTGCACATGGAAGTCAAGTTGTACTATGAAAGTGCACTTGGAAGTAAAGTTGCATTAGATAGAAGTGCACTTGGAAGTCAATTTGAACTCTGCGAAAGTGTGCATGGAAGTAATGTTGCATTGGATAGAAGTGCACTTGGAATTCAAGTTGAACTTTATATAAATGCACTTGAAAGTAAAGTTGCATTGCATAGAAGTACACTTGGAAGTTACATTGCATAGAAGTACGTGGTGAGTCATTAATGATACATTACAATATCTTTGTAGTGAAAGGTTGTTTAAGGAATCGCATTCATTAGAATTTCTATGTTTAAGGTTTCAGATTTAATTTTCATCTTATCTTAGATAACCCACGGGGAAATCAGCAACAATAAATCTTCTTCAATAAGCTATCATTAACAATTTGTATGATCGATCTTACAGAACAGATCGTCTCATCTTCTTATTGTCAAACTCCTCCGCATTTAATTCTTATTGAATAATACAGGATAAGACCTGTCTGTTTTTGTGGGGTTCTTTTTGTTTGAGATTTACAAATTGGTTGATGAAATGAAATTGTCATAGTGATGTTTGAATTTTAAGCATATAATTACATGAGTCTATGGCAGGCAGCTCCCTCTAATGGACAGATTCATTGCCTATTTTGCATCATTTCGCAGATATTTTTTATATTGCATATCTAGACACTAAAGAGGAAAACGAAAATGTGAATTGAAATTAATTTTGGTGATATTTAATAGAAACAATCTTTTGCTAAATATATATTTTGCAACATTGTTTTTCATTCTAATTACCCGAATCTTTGTACACGCATCTTTCATTTACGTTGTTTCCAGAGCATTAAGAATTGTTTATGCCAATTTTAAATCCATGTATAGAGGATCTCAAATGGGTAATGGCATGATTTAATACTTAATTTATAAAACGAGGTGAATAATGTCCAGTGTTTGAGAAACTTGGTTCGCAAAAGCTGGAAATCATTCGACGAGTTTCATGAATTTAATATTAAATCATTAGGCATCCCCACCCACTATCAAATGAGATTTACCCTTAATTTTACTTTACTGTTGTTCTTGCCTTGTAGGTATACGCCATTTTCCTATGATGATAAACATGCCATACCAAACTCGTGTGGGGATAACTTTTCCATATTCAGACAGCCGAGTTAACATTTTCCTCAATTTCCTTCGCGAGTCAGTTGAAATGCAATTTAAAAATAGTAGCCGAAACGTTCATTGCATTTAAAACAAAAAATCCAGAAGGCCGTGTTAGAAAATAGTTTTCTCGCGATCGTAGCTTATCAGTAAAAGTAATACAGAATAATAATTTCTTGAGTATTTTTGGACCAATCAGAATCGTATAAAGTAATTATATGTTATAATATAAAAAATATTCAGCTACACACACTACATGCAAAGTGTACCGACTATGTGATATTTATTCGCTATACTGAGGATGAAGCTGCTGAAACTGAAGAAGAGTGATGTTGTCTAGAGATCAATGTCCAGAATTCATTTGAATAATTCGCAAACATTTCTGAATACTACTATAGACTGATTAATGAACACTTTTTGTTTCTACTAAAAAAAGAAACAAATGTTTTTCCTTTCCTATATTATCTAAGCAGAACATAAAACACGCCAGCAGACTTGCAACAGGAACAAAAAAAATGAGGTTGATTCCAAACAAAAATGAATATGATTGCTGTGTTCTTTCCGTATATACACGTTCTATTACGATCATATTTCACAACATATCCCACGTGATAGATCTTACTAGCACAACCAAAGAGTAGTTTTTGAATTTTTCCAGAGGCGTCCAAACTCCATCAGCAAATGTGAAAATAGTCCAAAGTCGTCATTAAGTATTATTATTAAGATATTATGAGAAATTGTTAACATATACATCAGCATAAATTTAAATATCCTTTGTAATCGTAAACAATTAATATTCCTAACACATACACTAGCCACTTAAACAAAATCTAACTAAAGTTAATCACGCAATTCACAGCCATAAATAAAAATCACACAAATAAGGTTAATGCTTTATCTTGAAAATATCTTTGTATTGTCATTTTTAAGTTATCGTGACTTTTTATATTATGGAATTAGAAATAATATTAGTGGACAATTTCTTTTTTCAATGTATAGATAGACAATTCAGCAACACGTAATTTTCAAGCACATTTTATCTCCATTTACTAAAGTAAAGTTATAAAAAAAATTTATTCTTGATTTTGTGGAGCAACAGGCTGATCAACATGAGGTACATTCTGGTGTTGTTATTGCTTTCAGACATGAATACATATTAGTATCTTAACATCATATCTCCAGTGGATTATGCAACGGGAATGTGGGTTATTCATCACTTGTAAATTGGAAATTGATTTTTCACGGAATCGAAAGCAAATTTCAGGACATGCTAAAGAAATCTAGTAACATGGACGTATTGTCCATCCCACTGGGCCAATTAAGGTACCTTTCTTAGAGATCATGTCCGCCACAGCTTCTGATTATTTGATATGTGAATTGTTTTTTTCAATCAACCTTTTGAAAGGTATTTGAGTATTTCCCCTTCTGTGTCAGTTGTGGGGCGAGAACTGTTAATATGTATATTATACGTGTCTTTTGTAAAACGGTCAGTGAGAGAAGGAGGAAGGGAAAGTTTCCATTAGGATTAAATTTGTATGGAGCAGAGTTATTATAAAAGTGTATTGTTTGGTTAATTGATACATATTTGTTCCCAATTATGACAATATTACTAGAAACGTCAACGGGAGACAACCCTTTATCACTTCTGACAACAACGTGGAGATTATCTTGTGTTGCATGAGCTATAAAGTACGTCATCAACGAAACCATATAACAGTCTCCAAAACATGAACGAGAATATCAATTGAATGGGTCATTGAAACTGAGCGAAAGGTTATTTTAGGTCACAATATATATATATATATATATATATATATATATATATATATATATATATATATATATAGAGAGAGAGAGAGAGAGAGAGAGAGAGAGAGAGAGAGAGAGAGAGAGAGAGAGAGAGAGAGAGAGAGAGCTTTGTCAAAGGCAAGCAAGGTGCAGTTAGCAGGTAAATGTGCAGTGCCAGACTAAGTAAATACTTTCGATGGATCACCTCAGTCAGCTTTCCATTTTACGTGAAAGTCGAGTCAATGATGCCAAAATCAAAGAAGAACTATGTGCACCTAAAAGCTATAATTTTGTCCTTGATTCACAATCAGGTTGTTGAGCAAGAAAAGTCAATATTAGTTTTCAAGACCATGTTCGTGGACATGATAGAAGCTGATTAATGAGTATGAATAAATACTCGACTGTGATATGTATGAGTTTGTAATCTCACACTCTTGTATTCTGACACTAGCTTTTGAGTCAAGAATGATGCTTGTTAGTTTTCGCAAGCAATTTAAATTTCTTAAAAATGATATCCATCCACTCTCGTAATATTTTACAAAAACATAGCATGGGTGTATAATGATTACACATGTTTTCATATGTTAACGCACATTTTTAACTATGTTATGATGTCATGTGCACATTTTGCGTAAGCAACTTTCTCCTAAGGCTTTCTGCCTGTCTCGTCTGTTTTCTCATTTCAGCAGACACAATCGTAAATATGCATTTATTGCAATGTGTATACATACATATATATATATATATATATATATATATATATATATATATATATATATATATATATATATATATATATATATATATATATATATATATAGTATGCTATATAATTGTTATTGTATCGCTTGCACTATTAAACGCCTTTGCTTCTTTTATCAGATCATTATTCTTTTATTCCGACTAGAATGATTCAACAATAATGCATAAAATACGAACAGTCATTTATGTCTTGAGCTAGGAACATTTCTATGAAGAAGCGTTTCAGATCTGATGCTAATCTTCTCGCATCTGTTTTTCTATGTATGGCTCAAATCCATTGTTTTATTAACAAAGTAGCAAAAAATATCTGATAGGCATAATTCCGAATCGTTTTGAATGTTTACCACTATGCATTGCGTTACACATGGACAGCATTATATAGTTTAGCAACTCTAACGGTATCAAGAATGATTATTATTAAATATATTTTATGATATTTTTAATAGTGTTTCTATGGATCATGAAACTGAAATATGGACCCGTCATAGCTAACATCAACATTCGCCCTAGACGATACTCCGGCTGCTACTATCATAAAGTAGGAGGAACCTAATTATTTATCAATATTCTAGATCAACAAATTCTGCACGTGACAGAAAGCATTAGTAGTACTCATAAAGCAAGTCGCTAAGACACAATTAGTCATTAAACGCTTAAGGACACAACACATCTTCTGAAGTTAGTTAACCACCATGTTAACTGTTTTCTTAACTCACTCATTTCGCAAGCGATTCGAAAACTGCAGTCAACGTCTTTCTTTTGAAAAAGGCGGCAGACGTTGTCAAGAACAAATATCAAGAAGAATATCGACAGGACCATATTCTAATATTTATTTTTTATCCTATAACAATTATCTAATTTACAAGTACCAGTGGGAATATCTACCATGTCGTTTGAATAATTACCACCTCATGGGTAATGATCATCAAAAAAGTAAACAAAATAGGTGTTTAGACTTTTGCGATGTCTCTAAGGCTCTAGACTTTATTTTGGCAGATTGGTCTTGTTATTGGAATGGCTTAGAAGTTAGTTATCGGAGATAAACAGTTTGCAAGGCTAAGGACATGTGGGTCGGAATGTGATCCAGCACACAAAGTTGTTTCACAAGGGGCAGAATTAGATCCCCATCTCGTTCTTCTATTCTTCTATATACCAACGATATTTATATGCTCAACCGATATAATGATACGTCAAAAAGAGCGTTTAATATGAGTAAAAACCACGTGATACTCCTTACTATTGGACTTTATTTGCTTTGGAATAATTAAATCCTTAAGGAAATTATAAACTTGCATTAGAGATGGAATGGGATCATTAAATATGCACGATCAAATCAAAATAATAGGATCATTTTGGGGAAATAATATTCAGATTATACAGGAAGCATTTTAATTTCTGATAATGTATGCGACCACGTATAGATTATGCAGATGTTGTGTGCAATGGTTGTTATACGACTAATTTGAAATTGTGTACATGTTGCTCTAGACGGTTGTTATACACGAATAAAGTATCGTTTTCAGAAACAATGTCCAATTAAAACATGCAGGAATTATCACTCGTCTTAACGGTAGCATCTGAACAATAAATATATATTTTGAAATCAGACGACCAGAATTAAAAACGTTCAGGAAATATGTACCTTTTATATAATTATTGATAGGCACTGCCCATTTTATTTTTATAGTCTATTACCGCCCTTAACCATTCTATTTAATTGTTATCTGAGACACAGATCTAATTTCGAAATCCAAAACTTTAAATGATAGATATCAAGATGACATTGAATATTTTTGAAGAATAAACTTTCACAAACTGTACTGCTTGCCTCAGCGGTGGGCGAATTTAGACAACTTATATGTATGGAAAAACATGAACCACCCCCTTAATATATGCTCCACAAGAATAGTTGTACTCCAAATAATGACATATTCGTTTAATATATAATTTATCATGGCGTAAAGTTTGTGACGCCAATGAAAATGCACCCAGTTATCTTTCAGATAGGAGCCATTGTGGAAATCAAACCAATCAGTATTTCAATTCTAAATTCTAATCTACTTTACTGACTACTTTTTACGATTGACCTGCTACTTCAACGTTTATCTAAATATCTTATGCTCTAAATTTTAAAAAGTTTATAAACCTTCAATATTTTGTCAAGGACGCCTGGCAATCTTCCTTATTTTCCTAGTATACTTTCAAATTTAAATATAATTCTCTCTCTCCCTCCCCCCTCTCTCTCATGTACTATTCTAATTACCTTTTATGCAGGAAAGATTTTATGCCCATGTTAAAAAGTCAGTTGCCCAACCCAAATTAATTATATAAGATGGCCAATATGTTTAAATTAGGGAAAAATAATTTTTTAAAAAAAACCCCCACAGATAGCAAAACACAGCAATTAATACAAAATACATGTACATTTACTAAACTCAAACAAGTTTCTGGTTACTTTTGCTTGTTTTAATTGTGTACATAAATAAATTCCTATGTTTATGCAGAGAATTCAAATAGCTGCGTGAACTGCTTAATAGTTTTTATTCGACTGACCAAACCAGTGAAGGATGCAAACCTGCAGCATACGTTGTTTTCATTATGGTAACTTTTTATAGTTATCCAAGAAGATGTGTACTTTAGAATCTAAACATTAAGAGAAGCATTATGTGTATTTTGGCAATTTTAGTAGATATAAGAAAATTTGACTTGGGGGGAGGAACGATTTTATATCCGTTTCACATATTGACACAGTAGCAAACATAAATTTTATTTATAGTCTAAACTGAATTGATGTTATCACTATTGGTATTCAAACTAAAAGAAAAACAAAATAAAATCGTGATGCTATGCAAATAAGTACACATGATCAATGACCATTTCATTGTTAAATTCTGTCTCAATCATCATTTATGGAGGCTAACAACGATCTATTAAATCCCTCCAATTTATTCTTTACTTTTGTATTAAGTTGTCGTGTTCCAATATCATTATTTTATTCTAAAGCGGTGCATATTATCATGTTCACTCGTCAGTATGCAATCATAATTACTACGTGGATGCGGAATGGTCTCAACTTTTTTTTTCTTCTAATAACATGAAAAGCTCATGACTTGTAATAAATAACCTTTAGATGCTGTTAAATATTTTTTATGGCACACATATCAGCAACTAATCTCTCTATATAGTAGATGAGATAAAATAAAATAAAAAATCGAAAGCATTTTTCTGCTTAAGCTTTCACGCAAACAAATCCAAACTAAAATCCAATTCGTATGGAAATCTAGTCCCAGAAGGATGGAAATCTAGTTCCTGAAGGATGGAAATCTAGTCCCTGAAGGACTTATCATAGATATAAATTGTCGATAATACAGGAAAGATTAAAGTAATAATTTTCAATTGTCTGAACTCCCCTGGAACTGATGACCGTTGGAAAAAAGTAATGAAAAGAAAACAATCTTTATGGGATTTTTAATCAATAGTAACCAAATTATGGGAATTTTACTTGGGCATTCTCTGTTATGCATTTAAACTCGTGCATAGACGGTTTTCATTCTAGCATGATGTTTTTTTCTTTGAATACGGTTTATTATAAAAGTGAACATGTACACAAGTAGCCAAGAGGTGATAAATGAGAGGCTGATAAGAAAATAAGAGACAGATCACAAATTTATATAGTTAATTTTAATTGCAATAGTTTTCATTGCGTTTACATTACAAATTTACAATGTAAATAAGATTCAGTTAAGTCTACTGTATAAGCGTGGAAATGGTTGCGTCATCAAGCTCGATTTTAAGTGATTTTGTCCACATACTAATGTTACCAGTCCTAATTCACCTACACGTATTTATTTCAGAGTCGAATCTAAAACGTTTAATCCGTTCCGGGTAGCTTTTGTTGTGGCTATGGCATCGTATTTTAGTATTTTAAACCAAGAAATGGTTTCATCTCTTTCATTGAGTCAGTGTTGTATTTCTTTATAAAATTGCTGTAATGTAAGCAAGCTAGGAATTTTAATTAAAAATAGTTATTGAGTTACTACAAATGGCCGAACCATAAGCACAGAAGTATGATATTTCTACCAACAGAATTGATCATCCTAATTCGCTTCTGCGAACGTATTATATTACAATTTAGGAATGCGTATTTCTGGTAAGTTTGTCGTAAAGTTGATGAAAGAAAATTCGAGTGAACTAGGACTTCAAAAAAGTATTTTACATTTATTTGTTCTATACAAAAAATTATGTTGTACCTTCAAACAAATAGGAAAACTCTAGATGTATTTAAGTTTTGCACCTGTAATGAAATTTAGATTTGAACACAATTCAAGTTGAATAACTCTAAACGATATCGGGTCGTTTTACATGCCTGATGTGGAATACTGTAATGTGTTTCTTTTGTGTAGAAAAAGTTTGACTTAGGACAAGTTGCAGTATACTTAAATAAGACTTATTTTTTAACAAAACGTATAAATGGATTATCTCATTTCTTTGTTGTTGTTGTTGTTGTTGTTGTTGTTGTTGTTGGGCTTAACGCCATGTTTTAGCACACGTTAGGCTATTCATGGCGGCCAGTATTATTGGTGGAGGAAGAAACCGGTAAAACACCGGAAAGAACCACCGACCCAAGAGAAGCTACTGGCAAGCTTTCTCGCATATCCACTTTCGCCGAATCCTAGACTTTGTAGGTATCAACTTCTGGAAAGTGCATTTCCTTGTCGTTGCTTTTTGTCAGGAACAACTTATCGACATTTCTCAATCACATCACAAGGCAATTTAAACTGAAACATCTTCTAGTATTATAACGATTCCATATGAAACAATCATTCTTATGTTCGATATCTTTGATTAATTTATAAAAAACAGTTTTCTTTATGCATGCCTTTTATTAAAACATACACATTAATGGGTGATGAAGAACTGTCAACAGAAACTCCCCGGTTTCAAATGACTGACCAGCACTTATGCAATGAATCGCTATACAAGAAGTAATATTTTCAATTAAACTATCTTTTTTCTTATTTTCTTATGTCTTTCCCTTTTATTACGTCTAATTTCTCAACTGTTTATTCAATGTCATTTTAATTTTTATCTATTACCTTCATTGTTCATCTTTGTAATTTATATACCATGGCTATTTAATATTGTTTTCCTAAGAGACCATTCACTTTGAATATTGAACAGTTTAAATGTGTTGTCATAAAAACAAATTTCTTCCGCCAGATATTCCATTATTTTTCTAACTACCGTATCTTCAACAGATTTGATTACTGAATACCATTCGATTTTTTTCTAATCGTTGTAATCCATTGCTTTCTATATTGTATGTTGTTCAATTTCTAACTGCAGGTTTTATATGAAATCAAATATGTTTGAGCTAACTCCATGTGACGAAATACTAATATATTTGGTTTTGAATTGCATGTGGAATCAACCAAATTCATAACAAGATGTCATTTTATCGATCGACCTTTTTCATGGGAGGATAAACCCTGCACTTTTTATGAGCTTTATGATAATATTGCAGAAGACCATAGGCATTCATGTATTTGAACACATCAAAGAATGTTTCATGGCAAACGTTTATGATTAAATGTTAGAGGTTGCATTATGTGCACAATCAGCTAAGAGGTTTTTCATGTAAAATCCATTTTATTAATTTTTTTTCTGGCCACTTGGTTAATATGCTGACTTCACAGAGGTCTAAAAAGTAGCATCATCAGAATACATTTAAAAGCAAATTATGAATATTTTCTTTAGACGTTTCAAAATTATTACATTTTAAACCGTCCTTGATACAGAGATTTTCCGATAGAACCAGAGACTTAAAAGTCCCACTGAAAGTGTCACCAAAACACAAAATTGATTTAAAAGCGAGCGTGTTTTTCGCATGAGACTTAAATTTATTGGAACTCCTATGTTACATCTGTATCGATCAGTATTATGGGAATAGAAGTGAATAGATGCGCATGCATATCAACTGCTTAGAGCTTTTATCTTCAGTATTTGCAGTGTTGAAGTACGTTTTACTACATATTTCTATATGCCAGAAGAGATTAAGTTGATAATGGCTACGAAATATATTTTGATAGGGATTCATTTGTCTGACATATCAGTTTTAACATTTGTGTACTTTTGACATCAGTTTTATTAACATTAAATTTGATATTCAGAATTGATACATTGAAAAACGAAGTTTACAACCCAACATACAGTCATTGCTTATAACCTTTTGACTAGAATCTGCTCGCAGTCTATACATCATTGTTCTGTCTTTCTGAATTTTGTATTTTAATAACTTTCAAGTTTATTTCTTGCTAACTTTATTGATAAACTACTACTGTAAGTGTTTCGGGCTATATTTAAATTTTCTAGTTTATAGCGATGAACATTGAAATCTTAACACATTGGATAGGACAGTGACTGAACTTTTAAAGAAAGCCCATCAGATACATACGCTAATAATTGGTGTATATATTTCATTTAGGTAACTGCTTTTTCATCGAAATATTCATTACACCTCATCGTTTGCATATCCGATTCTTCCAGAAATATAGTTTTATTATTTCACTGCATTACGGGTACGAGGGTACAAATGTTACTTTTGAAGATGAAATAAACTGATATTAATTAAAATATTATCGATTTTCTATCAATTTTACACGAATGCATAGTAACACAAACGTATTAGTTTGCTATATTGATAACACATGAACTTTGATGATTCTATTGAATGAACCATGATAATTAAATTACATTTGACATCATTAAATATCTCAACATCTTTTGCAGTTTCAAGGCACTATACATGATTTTACTTTTATTCATATTATATCGCTTATATGTCAAGAACGTCAGATTTTGAGAAGATTCAAATTTAGTAGTAAGTTACCGTACAGTTTGTGATTTCCTAGACTATGCTATACAAAAATTTACAAGATCATGCAAGGGAATGTCATTATAATAGGTTAATGGAAAGACTAGAAATATTTCTCTGTACAAATCTAATTTTATACCGTATAGATTTTCGATCCGAAAACAATCTTAAACATTGCCTACTAATACTGTTAGGTAGAAAAATATTAATGTATATGTTCTCTATTACTGACACAATCTCTATTTTATTTAGGATGGATAGCTATAATATTCCGATCAGTATTGATGCTGTACATGGAGAGTTCAAGGTCATATTGGAGGCGACAATCACGAACCCAGGATCTTTCCTTGCCATTAGCACCTTGTCGCTGTCAACGAATTGTTCGTCAGGTAAATAATTAGCAAAATTTGTCTTAAACTACTTAGAGAAATTTCAATTTCTTTTCGTAATTTTGAAGTGATAGAATATGGCTACCAAATATTTAGATAAATGAGTATTCCCGCAAACGAGAGATTACTGCAGTATATCGGCAAATAATTGGCAAATATGTTTGTTTACCTAAACCTTAAAGATTATTTTTTGGCAAGTAGTGAAAAGCAACATGAATGTAGACAAACAATTGTAATATATTTACAATTCTGGGCTTTATAGATGAGGCTCGTGTTGTATTGCGCTGGAATGGCAACATCACTAACAGGTTAATTTACCACTATCGATTTGGATGGTACACGGCATTATGGTCTACTTCAGAAACACACCTTCTCCATGATACCATAGAATAATGCACTTTAACTGTAACTGTTGATTATAATGAATGTAAAAATGCATCAAGGTTATAAATCAAAATCCTGTTGCAACAGTCAATATAGATGCATACACTATATATACAAGCAAGAATCACGAATACCAGGTTATGATCCGACGTGAGCTTTGAGAATTATGTTCTCTCTGAAGCGCAATTTATTGTTGAAAAATCGGCAATAGAATGGCCCATACATACATTTTAAAATACATAGGGACAATTAAAATACATAGGGACAAGAACATCTTTGGCAATACTTGAATATCATGAAAACTGCTCAATTGATTATTTTGATTAAGAATTGTTGAATTTCAGATGCTATTTTAATTTAAAAAAGCGGACGTCTAAATGTACTGAAGCATATATTTTGCTAATGTTTAATCAGCATCATAATGACGAATCTTCATCTACAATTTGAAATTTAAGGTACGTTTTGTGAAATTCAACAAATAATTGATTGATTTCCGTAGAATACAATGTAAAATTCTAAAAAGAAGTGACGGCATTGTGAATTAAATCTCAGTTAGTCCTGAGCTTAGGTAGACCATTACTTGAATCTGGACGAAGGTCAGTTGCTAAATATAGATATACCGAACATATAATCTTTGCGAAAAGCTAACATATGAATAAAATATACATAACAACGTGAATCGTTCTCTTCCATACTGCAAGTTCTACGGACCATGGAAATCTCAATAACTTATTTTTGTAAATTTTTGTTTTTGTCTAGATTATTACAAAACAATATCTTTTTTTTAAACTATTATTTATATTTTTACTTGCCAATGATCAGAGCTAGTGTCTTTTATGACAATATTTATAAAATGGAAAGGTCACGGTATGCATATCGATATCTGTCATGTTATGCATATCCATAACATGACAGAACTCCTGCATTATAAATTGACATTGTGTAAAATCGAGGAAAATGTTCTTTCTTCCAGGTTATAAATGGATATTTTAAAAACAGCATTTCTTTACCTCAGCAATCGGGGATTCTTAGAGGTTTTAGAAAGTTAATACCTTTTCTTCACATTTTCGTCAACGTTACCGTGTCTTTAAACCCATCGACTTTCCAAATGCAAAATCAAACATGTTAAATTTTGATATGACAATGCTCAGAATTAAAAATAAATATATCTGCATGCATCGGTATATGCGAGTGTATACTTATTACAGTTGGACCGGCCTTAGAACTGAGAACATATGGTAGGTCTCTTTAGTCGCATTTTCCACTTCAAAATCGGAAGAGAACACCTCACATACAGAATAAAATTGCTGTGAAAACTAACCTAGTGAATATAAAACTAGACTAGGAGTTATTGAGAAAGGTCTCATATATATATATATATATATATATATATATATATATATATATATATATATATATATATATATATATATATATATCTATATCTATATCTATATATATATATATATATATATATATATATATATATATATATATATATATATATATATATAGGGGTTATGGTTATTATCATGATAAAATACCAAGCACTTCTGTGAGTCGTATGGATCAGATTGTTAATCAGTAAGAGTTTACCTTCATTTTACTGAAAAAGTCAACGACATTGGACAGTATTCCATCAGAAACAAAAGTTAGAAAGCCTTATATACCAACAAGTCGTAGTTCAGAAATTGCTTGATAAAATGAAATTTAATTGTTTTATTCCCCATCACATTTGAAAGAAAGTAACTTGAGTGTAAACGTTTCATCAAGATGAAATTTTTAACCCATCAAAAGAAATAAATTTTTTTTATTCCATCGGAAGAATTAAAACACATTCGGTTATAATTTCTACTTTATCAGAAATAATATATATTATTTTTATAAGTCAAACATTCTACTGTTGAGTCCAACACATTGTGTTTACATCTTTGTCCGTCTTTCGAAACTTTAGCTTTCTTTGCCGATATTTATGGAAAATGCAATGAAATGTTTTCCATTGCACCTGGGATTTCACAGCTCTGTCAAAGACTTCAGATGAGTTAAGGAAAAAAAATGCTTTCTGATGACAGAATTTAACAGCAATACACTGATTTGTCACAAATGGCTGATATGTATGATGCATGATAACTACTGTAAGTTCTTTCTCTGAAATTATATTGTTATATACTTGCCGAAATATAAATTGGACGCTGTTTACTTAATTTTAATTACGTACAAAATTTAATTCTGTCAATGTTAATAAAAATGTAACGCTTAAATCTGCAATTTTGACCTCACAAACGTCTTACATAAAATTAAATGTAGTTTCCAGGTATCCGTTTAATAATCTGTTTCCAGTTATTCCATTTAAAATTATGTTTCCCTTTATCACTTTAAATATTCGTTTCCTATTTTTGCTTAAAGCGTTTTTGTTTCCTGTGTGTCTAATGAAACTGAAAATTATATTGTCTTGAAAGAGAAAAGAATTGTTACCTAAAAATTATTTATTTCTTTATAATCTTAATTTAACGTAATTGTGTAATCTTTACTAGCACAGATTTGAAAAAGAAAGAACGCCGAATGATCATGATGCAACTTTGTTTATAAATCGAAATTGAAAGATTCAGTCAGCACAAGAAAGCAAAATATTATTTTTTGGCTTTCAGGTTTGCAATCAACGATCTTTTAGACTTTCAGTTAGTTCCAATTTTTAATTTGCTTGTGCAGACCCAAACAAGTCTGAGGTCATTTCCACTGCAATTTATGCTATTAATCGATAATTGATTTCGAAATTGAGCACTGTAACTACTAAACTGAACAATAAATTATATGAACACTAAACCGACTTCTTTGCATTTTACACTTTCAGTGAGTATCAGGTACTATAATGTAATCCACATGGAGGTATTGTTACACAGGAATAAAATTTAATAAGTGGTTTAGATTGGCGTGTTTATATATAGATGAGTTCATAATAATACTACAATAAACAGGGATATCGCTTTACCAGACCACTATGAAATATCTTCATGAAGATTTTGATTATGTATCGGAGAAGTACGATGACTGAGGTGAAGTGTGAGGTGAGGGAATTGTGAAGCGTACATGAATCCTGATGGTGAGGTACATGCATATCGCTATGTCTCTGTTTCGCCCATTTCTTGTTTTAAATAGATTTCATGTAGTTCGAGAATAGTGCTGTAGACTTCACGAATTCACCTTTTGATACCCCTGCTATTTCATTTCAACTAGCGAAACATTTAAGGTGTTTGCAGTGTACAGGTGATTTTTGTTCAACTGATCTTGGAAATGTGTTTCCATTACAGACATTGGTGTGAAAGGTGAAAATAAAAATGAATACATAACCAGCTGTGGACGCGAACTTCGGTCTTTCCAAATTTGGAAGACACAACAATATCTAGTAACATCTTGCCTTGCATTGAAGTCTATATCATGGCTCAAGTATTTACTTGCAACTACTGCTTCAGTTAAAATATATTGTCTATGCACTTATTTCATTATGTTAGAAAAGATACAGATTCTCTAAAATGAACAGTATGTTCTTAAATTTATGCGTTGTGCAAATCCATGTCCTTTGAGCTTGCAGATTCGAGGAAGAATTCGTGTCATATAGCTATGACTAGTTCAAATTTCTTGTATAATGTATTTCTAGTTGACTTATCAAACTACTTCGGTCAGCTTTTGTTTGACTATGCATTGTTTATTGTCACATCAAATTTAGTTGACTGCTTATGTTAATATATTACCTTTGTCAAGCAATATGCTCTACATTATCAGATAGTATGTCTTACGCTGTGATCTAGTATTGTCTTCATTGTCAACTAGTATTGTCTAAATTGCCTGCTAATATTGTCTACAGTATCATCTACTATTGTCTACATTGTCATATATTATAGTCAATATCGTCAGCTAGTATTGTCTACGTTGTTATATAAAATGCCTCTAAAAGAATGAAGCTTATTTAACATGCCGGAGCACATTAAAGGACGGTTATTTTTCTTGTCTGAGGAGGATCTACGGCAATACGATCGAATGCTTAGTGACATTATAAAAACTATGAAAATCAATCCGAAGCTTCTTAATGTAAATTTTGTACACCAAATATTCACGCTGTAGTAGTTCCATTATCATTGACTATAAATTTGCGGTCTCGTCTGACAAACACAAATTGACGTCCAAATAATGCATGTATTTAATGATTTCTTCAATAATGGACTGTCGAGTGAAATGAATAGGACTAAAGTCGACTGATAGGCAATCTTCGGAGCATTTTGTCTACTCTGTATCAGCAAAGTTTATTATTTTAACACTGCATTATAAAGAAAAATAAAGTCTGGCCAAGTTGATTCAGAGCTTCAAATTAAGCGAGGTTTTCGCCGAGAGGGTTTCAGACATTAGTTCCATCCTTACTCCTGGCTTGCCATTTATTGCCATATTATGCATGCTAACAAAATAAATGTAATATGGACTATCTCTGATGTTTCCCCATTATACCTTCACCTTCTCTTTTCACCATTGCTTCGCTTAGTTTTTATTATTACTTTTTCAATTACACGCTATTGTGATGTAACATTGTATGTTGGAATTGACCTTGTCGAAAACTCATTTCATTTTTACTTGACCAAATTGACCTTTTTATCGTATTCTGTGTAAACAACTAATATATAGATAAATTGTTCTCTGTGCAGGGCTTTAAATCAGAATGATTATTAATTGAATTAAATATATATTTTTTATGGAATTTTATAAGTGTATTGTACATAATTCATATTCTGGTTTATAGTTTGTAAACATCAGAATGATTTGGGATGGTTATATTCCATTATGTAACTCTGCCCTTAGAAAATGCTAATTGTGTCTTGAGGTCAACTAGAAAATTATATAATCTTATAACTGAGAGGATATTTCAGTTGTGCTTAATGATCTAGCATTATGAAGTTGTATTATGTTGTGATCCAGTTGGAAGGAATTTTACTTCTTCAAATTTTATCGAATTCAAGTGATTATATTCTCTGGAAATACAAAAGTGCTAAATGAAATTCTTGACGTTCAATGAAATGTATAGCCAATTCATATCTGGAATTATATTACTGCGATTCAAGAAGGTACTGTGGATACATCAAAACTTTAAAAATCTACCACATACACATCGCTTCAGCGTTTTGGATTTTTTCAAGACTTCTAATGAATTTTATTCAGGATGTTAAATTGCTAGGACTTGTATTTTTAATATTTTTGGAATTTAATATTCTCATTAACGTGGGTCCATGTTTGTCATTTTCACTTTGTATTGTAGGAAAAATGTTGAAGTTTACAAAGTTTGCTGTCTTTCACTATTTTATGTTACTTATTTTAAGAGCATAGACTTGTAACACTGCGTATACAAATTTTCAGTTTATATTTTTTCTGGCACTGCTATTAATGTAAACATCTATCGTGTATTGAAGATGTTTACATCATGTCTCTATAGAGGATAAACGGATTAAAAGAAATAAAACAATGTCACACAAATATTACCACAGAGTTTCTAAAGCGCTGTATGGTTATGTACAAAATTCAACTAGTACTTTATGGATAGTATATGATATTTGTTTTACAAATTTGATCTATAATCAAACAAGCACATCGCCATTTTGAAATAATACACATCTTACAGACGATTTATGTTAAGACTATTCGAAATCCAAAAATTTCCTTAAGGAATATAATAATTTACAACTATGGACAAGAGGATATATTTCCGATATTTCTCATGATTTCGTTATTTTTGTTTATTACATGAATATATATTTACCTCTATGTGTCATAATGGAAGATGAAATGGAATCGTGTTCACAATGTGGTAACTTTGTTATATCTTCTTTTCGGAAATTGTGATTTCGTAGGATAAGCCATCTCATTGTTATGAAGGATCCTTAGCGAATTGATTCAATACAAAGTCGTTGAAATGATCACGCAGCTTCAGGTTTACATCTTGGAAACCGTGTGTTTGTACAGAAATAAATCGCGAGAAACTTTTCTGCAACAGATCCATATCTACCCTTGAAAATCTTAACGTCAAGAAAATATGTGGCTGTTTTCACTGTAACTATATAATTTCTTATAATACATCATTCATTTTTAATTAATACTGATTGTCAGAAACACTAGACATTATATGAAAAATAGTATTAATAACGAGCTCAGCTGTTTGCACCATCTCCATAATGAGCTGTTATGATATGTCTACATAATTGATTGCCTTGAAAAGTTATGCCAAGCGGAAGTTTGGTTTCGAAACTAAACATAAATGATCATTGGATAAAGGAAATAAAGCAACAATTCCAATAAATTAGTCTTATATCGCTCTCTTCTTTAGCAAAGTAATACAGTTTGGAATAAACACAAAAGTATTGTTTACATTAAAAATAATAATACCATGCAATATATTACAATTTCTTTTATTGGGGTTCAAATCATTAAGGTCTGGCATTGCAGAGCATATCCTTAATGCCACGCAGAATGTCAGTGACATTTTGGGACACCAGGCAGCAACGCGTATCTTGGACTTTGCCATACTCCTCAAAGTGGGCATATTCATGATGAAAGATAATACAGTTGTCACACTGTTGTAACACTGGTGGCAACCGTCCGCATTAATAACTGCATCATGCATTTTCTGCGATCATTCTTATAATGATTTGGGTTCAGAATGTGAACACCATGCCTAATACGCAGGAGGAAAAAGTAAAAACTTCTTTACTATCGCAGGCTGGTGACGATAAAGGGTAGCATGTCGTGAACGTCACAGTATACAAATTACGTCATAATGAAGCGCTCTGAACCTCCTGATATAATCTAGTTCTTTAAACCTCGCTTCTGATTATATATATATATATATATATATATATATATATATATATATATATATATATATATATATATATGTATATATATATATATATATATATATATATATATATATATATATATATATATATATATATATATATATATATATATGTGTGTATGTGTATATATCAGTGATTAAAGAAAGAAACTAGGGTTCAGAGATTGTAAGAGTATACTAATACTCGGTGACTATGGACTAAGGTATTTATGACGTATGGATCAATAGAAGACAATAGAGGCGATTTGGTATGAACTTGGAAGAGCGAGTGACTGCTTATTTCATATTAGAGATTTTATTTGTAGTTGAATATGATTATCAAGATAGTAAATCCTTGCCTGGGTTGCACTCTGTTTCTTAAGAATAGATAATTTGTGTTTACCATTTTAATACACCAACCATCTGATTCTTGTTTTGGTACATATAAGAAGGGCAATAACAAGGTAACTGTTTCTCTCGCACATTATAGCTGCAACGATTGATCGATGCATAATAAAGATAATGTAAAGATTGGTTTTAGTAGCTAACATAAAAGTATTGGGCGCAATGATTTTATTTCTGTCAGCGGTTTGTCTGAATTACTGTGTTTTTTTCACAGGCATTGATTTTCTTGATCTGAATCAACAAAGTCATAAAATGCTAGGCAATTGTAGTAAGAGCTGTATTTATGGTAATTTATATATTTTTTCACATGAACGTTATTACCAGGGGCAATTACGTATATTAATTGATTTCTTGAGTGTTAGTTACTACGATCAAACCCCATTTGTAACCTATTTCTCAAGCTTAAGACAGTCTTTGAGTTTCAAATAATTGCCTTTCGGCGATTCTATACATTTCGGCCAATTTGCCCTCTTCAGTAGATTCTGAATGTAAACAGCTCTGTTAAACCTATTCCACCTCAACATTATTCCCATTTTTGGATCCCAAAGTGATATTATATCCTCTAGGAATGTATCCATTGTTGGAATTCCAAATATCTTATTTAAACTATTAAAAAATACGCTATATGATTCCTTTGAAAGATCGAAAGTACGGGTAATAATAATGGATTGATGTATCGTTGAACAAGAATAAAATGGATGTCTCCTTCAATGATTGTACACTAATACGGCTCGATAAAAGCTATTACTGATGGAAATTATGCAGATGGGATACGTTTTTAAAGGGTACTTCTTTTCCGTTTCCGAGTATATTGAATGATTTGTTTTATCAGGTAATCTTAATGAAAATTTATTAAATTAAATATGGATTAGGATACAGATTTAAAACATCATACAGTGCTAGAAAATGTTTAAAGCATCATATTTTTATTAATATTGTAGAATTGACATGTCGAGTATTTCCGGTTAAATAGACGATGCAAGTTTGAGAGCAGAAGGCATTACAGCATTATTATTCCGTTAGCTGTTACAGAGTTTGTTGCATCTTTGAAATTGTTGCTAAAGCTCTAAACGAGAAACTAGAAAACAGCAAAGATTAAGAACAGCAATACCCAAGCTACATTACTGTGGAAGGACAGGCTTTTAAATTTTTTTTTACAATTCAGTTTATAATACAAATGGTAATATATATATATATATATATATATATATATATATATATATATATATATATATATATATATATATATATATAGATGCAATAAACTGACGACGAACAGTACGAAACTAGTAACTAACTAGCCTAAGCGCTTTCGACTCCCAATGAGTCTTTTTCAAAGGCAAATACAAAACATAGTTACGACAAACAAATAAACACAAAAACGTTGCGTTTGTAAACCTCTACATTTCTATCTTCACATGTGCTAAAACTATAAATACAACCAGCTTGTATAGACTAGTTGCGGAAACTGAAAACGTTGTATAATTCCCTAAAAGTCTACAAGCCAAAGCGACATCTATTTTTACTTTGTGTACATATGTAACGCAGATTATATCCCGGATATTTGGTTCTATACCGGTTATTCTTATAGTAAAAATTGAAGGATAAGAAGATTTAGAAAATGTTAAATTCTACTAGTGCATAGTTTTCATTTTCTAGTCTTCTTGGTTTAGACCGCTTGGTTTCAATGTTCTAAGGCGGCGTATCCAGTATGATTCCTTTTCCTTCCTGGTTTCGGAACTCCAGCTGTGGTTGTTGGCAATAGCGATAAGTATTATATCACTGAAAGTGTGGCCAGGGGAGGAGAAGTGTTCTGCGACCGGGCTTCTGTACAGCTTTTTTGTCATCCAATCAGATCTATGAAGGTTTATCCTTATGTGTAGCTTTTCAGTTTCTCCCACGTACTGAAGGCCACAGATCTTACATGTGATGAGATAAATCACATTCTCTGTTTTGCACGTTTTGTGTGGACCATGTATGTTTAGTTTTTCTTTAGTCACTGTGCTAGTGAATGTCTTGGTCTCTATCATATGTTGACAGGTTTTGCATCTTTTATCGCCACAGGGTCCAGATTGACTAGGTTGGTTTTGACTAGCGATTGTTGTTAGCTTGGCCCTGACTAGGATGTCCTTTAGGTTTTTTGGTCTCCGGTAAGCTACTACAGGTTTGTTCGGAAGTATTAGGTTTAGTATGTCTGACGATTGCACGGTTGGCCAGTGGTTTGCGATGATTTTACCTACTTTGGGATTGTCTGGGTGATAGGTCAGAATAAATGGTATCCTATCAACCTTTTCTTTCTGTCCATATCTGAGTAGGTCATCACGGTTTGTTTGTTTGGCCCTTTGGATTGCCTCCGCAATCAGGTCTTTGTCGTAGCCTCGGTAAATTAAATGTTTAGCCAGCTCTTCAGACCTTTCTATGAATCTTTCATCGTCGGAGCAAATTCTGCGTATCCTCAGTGCCTGGCTATATGGAATGTTCTTAATGCAGTGTTTTGGATGACAGCTGGTTGGGAGAAGATACTGGTGTTTGTCGGTTGGTTTCGAGTAGATGTCTGTGTGTAATTTGTTTTCCACCAGTCTGGTTGTTGTGTCCAGGAAAACATGGTTTGAGTTGGAAATTTCTGCCGTGAATTTTATTGAAGGATGGAAGTTGTTTGCCTTTGAAATGAAGTCATCCAGACTTTCTCTTCCATACTGCCACTTCATTTCTATATCATCGATAAAGCGTACCCACTGGTATGGTGTACGCTCAACCGATGCTAAGAGCTTTCCCTCAAGTTTTCCCATGAAAATGTTAGCATACGAAGGGGCCATTTTAGTACCCATTGCAGTTCCATTGATTTGTAGGTAGTTTTCTTCATTAAATTCAAAGTTGTTGAGTTTTAGGACAAGCTCCAGGAGTTGGATTAAGAAGTGTGTGGGTGGATTGTTTACAGTTCTTGTTTCCCATGCTTCGCTGCATGCCTGTAACCCTTCGTTGTGCGGTATGTTGGTGTACAAAGATGTGACGTCTAAGGAAGCAAGTAATGTATCTGGCAGTAATGGTTCACTAGCTTTGCTTTTTATGAGATAATCTGTCGTGTCTTGAAGATATGATGGTAATTTGTGGACATGTGGTCTCATAAAATGATCTAAATATTCTGATATCCTTTCTGTGGGGTGCCCGTTACCTGAGATTATAGGTCTGCCAGGGTTTCCTTGTTTGTGGATTTTGGGTAGAAGATAAAATCTACCTGCTCTTGGGTTTTCTGGGCTTAAGTAGTTTTTGGTTTGCTAAACCTGTCAACATATGATAGAGACCAAGACATTCACTAGCACAGTGACTAAAGAAAAACTAAACATACATGGTCCACACAAAACGTGCAAAACAGAGAATGTGATTTATCTCATCACATGTAAGATCTGTGGCCTTCAGTACGTGGGAGAAACTGAAAAGCTACACATAAGGATAAACCTTCATAGATCTGATTGGATGACAAAAAAGCTGTACAGAAGCCCGGTCGCAGAACACTTCTCCTCCCCTGGCCACACTTTCAGTGATATAATACTTATCGCTATTGCCAACAACCACAGCTGGAGTTCCGAAACCAGGAAGGAAAAGGAATCATACTGGATACGCCGCCTTAGAACATTGAAACCAAGCGGTCTAAACCAAGAAGACTAGAAAATGAAAACTATGCACTAGTAGAATTTAACATTTTCTAAATCTTCTTATCCTTCAATTTTTACTATAAGAATAACCGGTATAGAACCAAATATCCGGGATATAATCTGCGTTACATATGTACACAAAGTAAAAATAGATGTCGCTTTGGCTTGTAGACTTTTAGGGAATTATACAACGTTTTCAGTTTCCGCAACTAGTCTATACAAGCTGGTTGTATTTATAGTTTTAGCACATGTGAAGATAGAAATGTAGAGGTTTACAAACGCAACGTTTTTGTGTTTATTTGTTTGTCGTAACTATGTTTTGTATTTGCCTTTGAAAAAGACTCATTGGGAGTCGAAAGCGCTTAGGCTAGTTAGTTACTAGTTTCGTACTGTTCGTCGTCAGTTTATTGCATCTATTTTAATTAATCCCTGACAGACGTGATCCCTTGGTGGATCCAGTACGCTTGAGAGGGTTGTTATTCGCCATATGATTTGTATTCTTTATATATATATATATATATATATATATATATATATATATATAACAAAAATATGTTTTGTTAGTTGATTATTTTACTATTTTGAACGATTGACCTCCATCCAAATATTATATCCATATATTAAGTTAAAAACCATAAGAACGAAAACCATGATGGCACCAATATCTTAATCTTTGCTAAAGAAAAACAGTGCAAACTTGGCAAGTATTTCCTATCTAAAGAGTCATACTTAAATATCAAATAAAACTGTTTCACAAAACAAGTAAAGCATCAAAGGTCATACCCAAACGCTGTCATTATTTTCTATAGAGCCGTGTCATACAAACCTTAGTCCATAGTCTCCACGCATTAGTAAACTTTCAAACTGATTGGAGCCTACCTTCTACCTTCTTTCTTTAATCGCAGAGAGATATATAATCAAAAACGAAAAAAGTTCATTCCTCTTCTTTACTTTCGCCATAAACATATAGAAAAACTTCTCGCATCTCTTATACTCTGAGTTTCATTATGTGACACACGATATACACTCTGCGGATTAAATAATTTTCTTGCCGTTTGTATGATAACATGTATGTTCTTGTACACTGTCAACTTTGCTATGATTGGTCAATAGCCAGTGCTCTTCGTGCCTTGGTAATTGTACGTTATTCTATCTGCCCTCTCGATTAGGATAATTGGAACGTCGTCATTGCAAACGGAGTGCAGTAGGAACGTTTTTGATTTTCTTCTCACATATATCCCATCCTTCCATTACTGTGCCTGAAAGACCATGACAAAAAATTTGTTCGTCTTGATTTTGAGCCAGCTATCTCTCTTCCTCTCTCTCTCTCTCTCTCTCTCTCTCTCTCTGAGTAACATTGATTTAGTCAGTCAGCATTGAAAAAAATACACGAGTAATGATAATATTCAGAAGGAAAACTAACTTCGATTAAGTATTATACAGCTAAAGACACTTCCATAACACACTGTCTTAGCATTCGTGTTATGTAAACAAGCTCTGAATAAAGGCTGTCATTTTATTGCAATCATTCTGTAAATGACAGGATAATTTCATACCACAAGATTAGTACGTGGCTTTTATCGATCGAGCTGTTTATGTTATGAAACACGTCGTTTTTAGAGATCATCCATGTTTGTGCGAAATTATGCACCTGTTGATGTGACCTTTAGATATTTACCAAGCTCTGCACATGGACGAGGTAGTGATCGGTTTTGTGGAACTCTATATCACTACATATGAAAGTAGATCTCATTGATTGTTATAATATAATAAATACATGCATTCCTATTTCTGAAGACGTTAATCTGTATATTAGGTATTATAAAATGGCCTGACCTGAGTATAAAATCTATGTAATTGATTGTGTTTCATAAATGCTAAATGCGTGCAGATTTTTCTGATGTGTTTGTATGAGCAAAAATTGTATATAATTTCTTAATAACTCGTTAATTAAATTATGTAATATTATTATCAAAGTATTGATGTACTTACATATTAGTAACAAAAATATTTTTCTATTCTAGTTTACAACTTGGGAGTGACTAGAAATTACAATATTAACAAATCAATTATATGCGCAATTGCTTTAAGAGTTCAACTTGTAAATTAAATGTTGTGGGATGGAAGCCAGGTTTGAACCTAAAAAAAATTGTATATATAACTGAGTACAACATTAGCACCTAAAGCTAACCACATAAGGCGGACTCATATACTTTCGCAGAAATAAAATCAACCATCTAAAATCAAATAAAAGATATGCTGCTGTCTTTTTATGAAGAATGCCTCAGAATATCAAGTACGTAAATGGGAGAAAGGATTAAAATAATAAGGGGTAACCTATTATAAAACACGATTAAAGAATCTATTTTAGGCGAATTGTGAAGACAAAATATAGATAACAGAGAATTAGAAAAGTATACGTGCAAAGAAAGTCGTAACTTGTGTCATAATATTCATAGGGGAGAGGCTTTTTGCATTATGATTGGCTGTTAAAACCCTTTAATCACACTTATTAACATGCTAGGTAAATTTATTGCCTTATTGCCGGACTATTAAATACGCAGCATCGCATATTTGCATTAATTAGATAGTGAACTGGAAAATAAAAAAATTGCCGATACGTGTTACCTTTTTGTCGTATGTATTTGGTGTATGATACGTGTGGGTGGCCTGTTTTTTTTTACGATATGTTGAATATGAGTGGCATTTTCATTGAATTAGAAGATCACTGTCCCAATGTTTTATTTGTAAGACAGTTAAAATTTTTCATTCGTATAATGTTTTAAGACTAGCGGTCGTATTTTATTAAATGTTCACGTCCGATGGCCGAGAGGTTTTTGATAAATTTACAGTAATTTTATTTAAATGCAACTGCTTTTTTGAAACTTCAAATGCGTTTGAGTTGGGAGGATGGAAGGGGCATCGCTGGTCGAGCCATAGCAGTACATCCCATGTAATTCTGGCGTCGTAACCTGCACACCAGGACGATAAAGTTGAGCTGATTCTGCCAAACGTGCGTGCAGTTACTTGTTCCTTATATCCTCAAATCAAGTATTAGGAATTCAAATTCATTGTTTAGGTATAACGCTTGCATGAAGCGATGCGGTCACATTCCCAAAGACTTAATTAATAGTTATCATGTGTTTCATTTCGAACTATCAGTGCCGCATAAAGAACCACCAACACAATATTTCATGCAACCATAAAAGCAAAATGTTTTATTATGGTACCATTTTCTCACCAGTGAAATAATTAATAGAAACGATGATCCGAGCCAATGCAAAATCAAACGTAACGCTGCGAGAATTATAGTTCGACACAGGCTAGTATAGAGTTTTCCTGCACTTGGTAAGAATGTATTTGTTGTGACATTGTCATCAAGTGGCCAACTGAAGAGAATGGAGGTTACAGATGGATATTATAACATGAATAATCTCCAAAACTATGTTAAACAGTAAATAGTTCCTTGAATGACCGTGGACAACAGCGTGCCAGTTTAGGATGATGCTCCCTGACCCAAAATATCACCTATCAACTTGGGACTGGAATGGTTTCTCAACCATCTATTTGATCAGTCATACATGTGTAACCAAATATCCAAGCGTTTGTCAATGTCTTCCTGCTTTGTGTCCGCTTCGAACAAATAAAATCAACTGGGTATACTGCTGAGTTCAAAGTGAATACCTGATAAAAGTTATTCGTGTAGGTTGAGAGTCAAATGAGGTAAATTTCGTGTACTATCTGCTATGCAATGTCAGTGATATCAATGAGATTTAGGTGCGCATCTTATGAATGGAAGAAATATGATGCAGTGGACTATCGCATTTGAAAATAAAAGTAAGTGCGATAAAAGTACTAACACATCATGAGCCTACCCGAATCTGGTTTCTTAAGTAATACAGTGTTACAAGCGCTTTCGGAACATTTCCTCTTTAATAGCTGAAACCCACCGTAGGTAGTGCTAACACGGCCAGTGCAAGAGAAGACATAGGTTTCGTCTATATGGTCGTATACTAACCCGCAGATAGTATCACGTCGGTCGGAAATGTTACCGTGATAAATGCATCTGGTTGCTATCTCTAGGATTCACTTCATTTTCAGAACTTGGGTGGTTTTGCCTCGACAACAATAAGTACTTTGTTGACATACATGGCGCACAGATTTGAGCCATTAACCTCCATAGGAATCCCTGCATGTGAAATCTGACATAATTAATCCGTGTAAACTAAGTCATAGACACTGACATCAGCAATCCGTCTTCCGTTCACACGATTCCCTCTAACGTCAATCAAAGGTTTCGAGGAGCCGCCTACAAATCCTGAAGAAAGACGGAGTATTGGTGCAATTCGCACAAAAGTAAATGACATCGAAAAGGAATAGAAAACACTGGTGCGAATCTGTGCCTTTTGTGGTGGACACATACAGTTCAGGTTGGAATATAGCAGGGATACAAAGCAAATGTTCCTTGAACACTAGGATTACACAGATCATCCTAAGATAAAATTTACGGGGAACAAGAGCGCATAGTGCTATCGTTTGGAGTCTATGCTATTGAAATAGGTAACAGAAAATAGTAAAGACAACAAGTTTTGTAAAATTAAACAAATAATTTATATCACTAGAATACAAAGTGAAAAAACCAAGAACTTACGGTTTTACGTATCAAATTCATAAATAATCCAAGAATTAAAAACAAAAGTCCTAGTAATAAAAAGTCCTGAATGAAACTGAGTTCGAGTCCCGATGAAACCAAACATGGAAGGCGATGACATCTGTCGTGTCAACAGCCCTTGAATGACTGAAACTATTATTGCAGTTTTGAATTCAGAATAACTTCCCATAAATATCTGTATCCAAGAATTTTGTAGGAGCACTTATGTGTTTCTAGGGAAAAGAATCACTCGAATTCCATAAAGTAAAAATTCAACCCAAATGGGTCACAACATGATAACAACTTTACGTGTTAATTGTGTGGAGCTCAACTGAACAAACTTCTATCATGACATCAATTATATACCAATTTAAGGCGCAAAACAAATCCCCAGATGATGGACAGAAGTTTACTGTTCTGGAAAAAACTTGGTAATCAAGGCATGAACTTTATTCAGCTTAAGAATTCTTGCCATGAGAAAGATAAAATAAATATAAATAAGTTGTTTCCCAAACTGTTACTGATTTCGAAACGAGGTCAGTAACTATATAAAGTTTGTATATTACTGGTCATTTATCAATGAAATAACATGATACCAGTCAAGTCAAAAAGAAATGAACTGAATTTTTGTACAATGTCAAACCCCATAAACAAAGTTACATTACAATAACATGGAATGGAATTAAAAGGTTCAAAACTAACAAAAATTCACAATTCATTTAACATAACAACTTCCACCGGTATTCTCGGGTGCGATTGTTACTTGAAAGACTGCGTGAATTTGAACCAAATGTTCTCGGCGATAACCTATCCGTCGAGGTATGTATCTCTCGCATTACCGACAGAATAAACTTATATTTGAGAAAGATGATATGTTTTGCATTAGAGTAATAGGTCATAAAAACAATCAGTCTTTGACTTTATGAATATAGGACATGGTTTTGTAACACGTGGTGAGCGTGTTGGTGTGTTGTTTCTAGATTTAGTAAGATCAAGCAAGCCTTTTTTGATCTCTATGCCGACTTGTCAATATCCATGACCATATGTTAGATGTGTGTACCAGCTAGGTAGATAACCACCACCCTGAAGATTATGTGCAATGATATTAAAGTTCCAGTTTAAGCCAACTTCGAAGCTTGCCTTAGTCATTTTGTTCATTGCGTTTAATTTAAGAAAAGAAGATTTAATATATTTCCAACAGATGGTAGATGAGAATGACGAGTATGACAAAAATGTTAATGTACCTGAGATGTAAGAGCTTTATTAAGAGAGCCAAAACCATAAGAATGACTAGCTGTATATGAAAGAATTAATAAATGTGATAATAGACGTTGTCTATACAGCCATTTACATAACGATGACCTTGACCTTGCATTCATCAACAATGTGTGTCTGGGTTGTCCGATTCGAGTCTCTGGCACTGTCAGTTTGGGTATGTGAGACAGCTTCCCAATAGCTTCCCGTGAGGCAGTGTTCTTCCAGGGGATCTTCTTTGATTCTTCCTCCACCACGTATAGCAAATCATATGCTGAATAATTACCCACAAAAGCAACACCAACCTCATTACACGCATAGATTGTAAGACAAAACAACCTAAATATGTTTTTCTAATCAAGACAGACTCTGCACATCATCACTCGTCTATCAATAAGGGGTAATGTGTCTTTCGTGGGAGTACATAGTCATTTTGAGACAAACTTTTAAGGATTGCAAAAATTTGACCTTTCAGGCCATCAGACAAGATGAAACTTGCAAGGTCTGCAACACCTCTGATTTGGTTACATTTATTAATTCCATTCTTCCTTTTCTGAATGAATTAGTGTATTATACTCACAGTAAAACTACCTAGGCAACTGTCCAGACAATATCAGTCAATCTTTTTCACCACCCACAAAGAGAAAAAAAAACAAACAAGAAAATGAAATAAAACAATTGTACGAACGAAATTTCAAAATGAAGATTGAAAATAAAATATTTTTAGTTGATTTTAAAAAGCAACAACGCGACAATCAAGAAGATGGAGCAACATTTGGATTATGTTTATTTATTAAGAATGTGCGTCTCCATAGCCATCATGCAGAAAAAGACGAGGCAAGCTTGAAAATCTACAACGAAAGTTCAATTTGAACAGAACCGTTGTTGACGTTAACAAATCTCGGTGAACCTGAATATGATGGAGAAATTGGTTGAGATTTGAGGTAATAGTCAAATTATAATAGCATTGGACTCATACCAAAAGGAAAAAAAAAACAATCTGTTTGGATTTGAAATATGTGTGACGGAATATCTCACAAAAAGAAAACATGAGATCATAGATAAACTAAACATTTGATTGGTCAAAGAAAGAATTTCTTCAGTTCAGGACAATAGTTATTCTTATTTGTGTCCAAAGTACAGCGACAAATACAAAACGAAAGCACGACTTCATCAAATTCTGCTCATCGATAGAAACCAGTCTTTAAACTTGAAACATGTAAACAATTCTCATAAAATACTGCTTGCCCTAAGCTGCCATTATATATGGCAATAATACAATGCCAGGATACAATGCCATGATATAGTGCCAAGGATGCAATACCACAATGCAATGCTTTGATACAATGTCATGATACAGTGCAATGATACAATGACACGATACAATGCCTTGATACAATGTCATGATGCAATGCCACTAAGTTAATGTGTATTTTTAATATAGTGTAATACAAATGTTCATATGTTTGTCACAAATATATGGCTTGATTATTTTGACATTATTGGATATTCTTCGGATTACTTTTAACAATTTCCCTTTCTCTCATTTTCCCTTGTTTGTTTTCACCTCAGTATTAATTATTAACTTAACATCCCTATGTCTACCCGGGATAGAAGTATATTTATGTATTATATTTAAAAAAATTAAATTTACATAATTATTTCATTTTTCGATACAAAACCTGATGAATGTCACTAATTCAAATCCATGTAGTTTCTCCCCAAAGTATGTTATTAAGCAGACAAAATCTCCACAGACTGTGATGGAATACCGTTGACATTTTTCAGTTTCATGCACAATAGTAAAGTAAAAATGTATGTGTTTCTTAGTATGTCTGTTCTTTTTTGTTTATAGTTTTAGTTCTAGAAACAAATATATTAATATATTTGTCATGTTAAACATAGAATTATGAGACCTTTTTATTGCTCAAACTTAGTGATGTTCGGGAAAAATTGTTCGGGAAGTGGAGGGCAAGAGATCTGAAGCAATATCACCCTAATAACAACACTATATAACGCATAGGAATTATAGTGAATGGGAGTCATATAACTGATAATAAATAAGTTAATCATGAAAAGGTAAATTTGAATAATATTTGCGCAAATTCAACAAACATTAAACTTGCTTCTTCCTTAAATGTACCAGTGTCCTAAAGCAGCCTAGACGTGATATATTTTCTTTGTTATGAGTTTGTTTTGTTTGTTTCTCCAAGAACAACATAAAAATATTTTTGAAAATTTGGTGATATTGGGTAGTAAAATTAAATAAATGTATGTTTGTTTTACTCGCATTGGTTTTGACAACGACTATGTGTTACGACCATGTAGTTTGTGAGTGTGAGTGTGTTAAGAAATAAATTCTGTATAAATCTTTTTATTTTATTTTTATTTCATTAAATACAATTATTATTATTATTATTATTATTATTATTATTATTATTATTATTATTATTATTATTATTATTATTATTATGTTAGTATGTGTTTAATGTTGTTAGAAATATCAGTTTACCTAATTCGTAAATGTGATTTAATTGAGAACGTACAATGCATGATGGCAAATTCTTTACATGTAAACATTCAAGAATAGCTATGAAAACGAGTGGCTAATACTTGGTCAGGCTTTCCTAATGTCCAGAAGATATATTGCGAAATTACACGTGTTCTCCGTGCGTGTGTAATTGAAACGACATATCAGCTTCGTTTATATGCTTAGGTATTTATAAGAACTTTCAGTCAGAGTCACAGTCAATGTCAGAAGAAAGAACAGAGTCATAGCATATTCTAATATTTTAGAGTTACACAACTTCTATTACCTTAAAAAGGTATTTTTGTACTAGAAGAAGTTGTCTGTATGTCTGCGTAGAACAACATGTGTTTCGTTAGTGGAACTAATTGTAGTTCGTTTTTCTAAATAATTGATTTCCTGGAGAACAACATTACTGGTTCGGACAAAGTCATTTTCTTAAAATATTTTCAATTGGAACGGAACAATACAAACTGTGCTTTACTGTATAAATTCTGGATTTTTGTGTTGGCCTTCGTCTGACGTCATCGTCCGCCATCTTGGACCAGAACTGAAGTACAGACTGTGTTTATTTAGAACTGTACACAGGGCTTATGTTTTATATCTTTAGAAAAAAACAGTTTGGATCTTTTTCGTAAATCCTAAGTCTTATTTTACATATTTACATTTTTCCGTATTTTCAAGCAAAACAAATTATTTTTGTTAAAATTTACAAAGCTTTTAGTCTTCACTCTTTCTTTGTGTTACTTTTAAAGAGCATTAATAATCATATTAGAAGTTGATTTGTTGACATGTGAGTGATTGATATATCTCTGATCAAACTCGCATTCCTTTTCAACGTTTGCAGCAAAATAAAAATATGAAATGAATATCTTAAGTGTGGAAGATTGAAAATCATATGAAATGTTAAGTATAGTCTCTTTGTTAAAGGTATTTAACATTACTGTTGCTAATTGGAGTAATTTGTATTCTGTCCTGCTCTAATATTATCAGAAGTTTTAACTTGTAAATATTATGCTAAGTATTATGATAGCGATTTTATTATTAACATACAAAAAGACGCATTATGTAGTAACTAAGTAAAGGCCAGTGAAATCAATTATGTATACATAGTAGGGAGATTTAGGGGTGAGTGTTGTAAATATTCTGCTTTTATGTTTTAAACAACAGAAGCATCAAGGGTCTTAAAATGTTGATTCTAAATCAACTTGAGAGATGGAAAACTATAATAATTGGGAAAAAATATTAATTTTTCCTGAATCAGTAAGACCAAAATAATGGTTTTGAAGCAATCACCGTCAAGAAGCCACATATTTATCTATGGTTAGAGTTCATGTGTAGTTGCTCATTATAAATGTCATACATATTTAGGTGTTTTCCTCTCAAAACCCAGAAGACGTTTTAGGGTTAAGGTAATGCTATGGAACAAGGTTTTAAGGTTGTTAACCTTTTGTTTAAGCGATTGCGCAACTTCGATTTGCCAACATGTCTGTAGAATTTAAAATATTTGCAGCATACACAGGTTTTTATTCCATCTGCTCTTCTATTGGATTATATACTGAATAATGAATATGTTCGAATTACGTGGCGCAGTGTGATTATATTTTTGTACAAGTTTTCGATGGCTAATATATCAATAACATGAGAATGTAAAACATAGAGGCTGATAAATTCATTTCAAAATCGCTTGGTTGTCGAGTGATTGGTGTTTAAGTTATTGTAACTTAACTGTTCTCTTTTCAAATTATTTCTATTTCTATACGTTACTGACATGTTAAAATTGTGAAATGTGGATGCTACGTCGTCTACGTTTGTTATTGTTATATTTTTAGATTTTTGTTGTGGGAATCTAGTCCTATTTTATTAAGATATTGGAGCATTGGAATGACCTTAATAAAATTATCATCTTTTCACGTTGATGTAAGTTATTATTCCCATAATCTTATGATGTCGCTGATTTGGTTTTGCTATTGTCTCTATGAGCGAAGTTATTCAGCTGCAAGGGCAAGGTTTTCAGTGCCCACAGAGTGTGACAACGGCATGTTTGTTTTACAAAATAAAAATTATACTGGATGAATATAATTCTTAGTTGGCACAGAAACTACCAATTAGAATCTCTTACTGCAAAGGTGGAGAAACTGTTCCATGCACATTTGGTGTTCAACAACTTCATAAAACATATGGACATATTATTTATATATCAATTGCTGCCTCCAATGCTAAAGGTCGTGGGTTCAAACTCCGCCCGAGTCATATCAAAGACTTATACAAATAGCAGCTGCCTCGATTGAATTAAGAGTTTAGTTTTAGGACACGGTCGGCCAGGTGTCAGGATAATGTGACCGGGTGTGGGCATAATACCGTATGCCTGCTGTATGATGCCCACATGCTAAACATCACTATAAACTATGACACTACAAACATCATAGTGATATGTATATATATTGAAAACAGGACAATTGTAAATTACAATATCTGCAAATTATCGGTTACGGGAACGAGTTTTAAACAACTTGTAAAGACTCTGTAACGACGGAAACTAGCGACATTTTGAAGACGCAGATACTGACTATCTGAAGATACCTATTTTCAAAAGATTTGATGTGGGAAGTTATTTTATAAGTTATTTATGTCATTTGAGTATTACCATCATTACTAGTGTGCTTAAAATGTTATGACAGATTTAATTTAACAATCCTGAAAGATATGCATGATTACAAAATTAAAAAAGATACTGCAATGTTTAAAAACATTCTTGAAGAATAGGGGAACGTTTGTTTTCGAAGCTATATACATGAGCTTGCACAGTTTTGCAAGGGTCCAGAAGTAGCTTCGCTCACCATGTATCATTAAATTATCAGATGTAGAATTCATACTGTTAGTATGGTCGATCTAGCATGGTTTAAAATAAATACCACCAAACAAATCACTCGAATTATGGTGGTTGTTTTATACATAGATAAGATAGATAACATCAACCATTATGAATTTTGGAAGATTTAATAATGTTTGTAAGAAATGTAGGCAAGCAAAAAGAAAATAAAATATCAAAGATACTCGAATGAGTAATAGAGATGAATTCAGATGTTCTAGTTTAATTACACGATTACATAGTGTACCTTAATGTCGAAATTGGTTAATTCGTGGATTTGCTTTACGTGTATTCATCAACACATTGTCGTGTGGTCACAAATTGTTCATTGAAGTCAAATGGAAATTCTAGGCGAATAAGGCATTAGTTTATTTCCTTTTTCAGAGAATATAATCTAACGCATTTTTCTTGCAATCTAGCACGCGATGATTTTTGTCAAATAAAATGAAATATGAAAAAGAACTTTGCATTTTCTATGACAGTTTTCGCTATAGAGTATCACTTCTTTACTGCAATTTATTAGATATTCTGTAATAAATAATACTGCATGCAATCGTAGTTTAATTAGTTTGCTTCTTTTTTGTATCCTTTTTGGAATCGTCTATCACATATTCAATATTTATTCCTAGACAAAAAATGGTGAGCACTTTGTCCACAGATATAAGGCATCACAAGGATCAACTACAGTTACAGCATCATCTTTATAAAGTAATTTCCTGTTGTAAATCTGGTTTCATGTGAAGGTTAGACAAGCAATTACTTTAAAAGCCATTGAATGTCTGAATCCTGTTTGTTTCCTGTCTTGGGACAAAGTAGTCTTTCCACGGTATGTAACACCACATATAACCATATTACAAAGGTTTTGTTGTTTAGATTTATAAATACATTATTTAAATGTATGATAAAAGTTTTATGTGGATATTGAAAACAGTATTAAATATAATTACTGTTGTAATGCAACATACACTTTCTCATTAGTTTTCTGCGTAAGAGAAACGTTTCTCTATTAAATGGCTTCATTTAGTTTAAGGTATAATTTTAACATAGGGTTTCATAGATTTATCAAAGTTATATCTAGATAATATCTTGCACAGGAAAACAGGATAAGTTTTGGTTTGAACACTTATCGTATCTAATGTGCACAAAAAATGACAAATAATACAAACATTACCATGACCAGATCGACATTGTTATTTCATTATTGCTCTCTTTTGACTACATCAGTTACATCTTTACATTGACATCCAAAATGAGTAGAAGCACATTTTTGCGCTTCCACAATTAGTTTTGTTTCTCTGCAGTTTAATACACTGTTGAACGTTTATTATATTATGCATTATATTCCTATGTGATCTGCTTATTTCAAGCCAGATACAAAATGGTAATCGGGGTAGAAATTCTTTTAACTTACATTCCAGAGTTGCAAGTGATTTTGTTTTTCGTCAATAACAGCGTTTTTACTTCGGCGATCTCGTGCTTTATTTATAAATAGGGGTATAGTATGCATTGGGTAATCATTTCACAGTAATTATACTTTTCTATAGCTGCGCTGAATATGTATATGGATCATTTTCTTTTCTTCCTCAGACAATATCGAAACGTCTTGTAATCTTTGTAATGGATCAAGCGTAACATCTGCTCAATGTTTATTAGCTGCTTCATCAACAATTCTATTTCTCGTGATGAAGTCGTCAAGGAAGGGAATTAGTTTCTCGCACGTATCACTGATAGAATGAGACATTAAATTTGAAGTGTTAATATTGTACTGGACACAAATGTATTCTAGTTCGTAATCATAGTTGTCGCCTTTATAATTCAAAAGCTTTCGTTTTCGTTGATATATGTATGTATATATATATATATATATATATATATATATACATATATATATATATATATATATATATATATATATATATATATATATATATATATCAATACGAAGATGAACAAAATAAATCCATGAACAATGAATTCCGAGTATCGGTTTGGTGTGTTTGCTTTATTTCTCGATGAACTGTACATTTTTTTTCTGGAATTCATCAATGTATCGTGTCGAATTCTCCCTTCATCAAAACTATAAAATAATCGAAACAGCTCATTCATTTCGGGTAATGCTAAAACACGAGTACCTCCATCAAAACCAATAACTGGTGATAGTTGCAATGTTCAATTTAATGGCAACATACTATGATTCAACACTAAGATTTCATTTTACCCATAAATCTGTTAGGTGGATGCAGTCAGAATAATTCCAAGGGATACAAATATTATTGTCAATAATTCCATGTAACTTTTTTTCTTGTATTTACTTATTTATGTGGTCATTAATTGTAGAAAAATACAGGTCTAAAAATTGTACATAAGCCTAATATTTATTTTTTAGAGAATAACGATAAACTGTATAGTCAATAATGTATATGAATTCAGGTGACATGCGGAACCAGTTTATAAAGTTGTTAGATTTTTACAATCTGCTAGATTCATTTAACGCATTTTACTGGGTTGATTTTAGGTGATTTAACATGTAAACTATATTATCAAAAAAGCTACGACTTGTTCATTTTAACTTGAACTCAAATTATATCGAAAATTGCGTCGAAACTTTAAACTAATTATCAAAACTTCGTGACACTTTGAACCAACTGTTATGTCTTATAGGTTTCAACAAATCATCAAAACTTTGCGACAGTGAACCCACTGTTGTAATGTCGTAAATCTGGAATGGTTTAGACGACGTTCATAGTGCGAACAGTTATTGGTTTTAATGGTGAAGAGCTCACGAATATGACGACACCCTGTACATCAAGGCTGTCTCCATTTTGTTAAAGAAAATGGAGAAATCATCTCCTTTAAGCCTGTTAAGAGCAATTCTGTATAAGTGGCATTGTCACTTTGTACGTTAGTATTATCGGCTATCACATGCAGATAGTTTTCCTTTAAACTGTATTCTGCAAAAGGTATTGTTAATTTAATCATTTGTCTCTATGTGTTAGTTTAAGTGCAGTTTTAATCATGTCCATAAACACGTCTTCATAAATTAGTAAATAAAACACAATACAGAAGTCCAGAATTGACTTTATTGTAAATATAAATAATCTTTGGCGCAATGTGGGCAAATCCAGTCACAGCAAACAGCTCTAGCCGACCTCTTTTTTCTATTGGAATACCTCAAAAAGATAGATTTGAGTGAGTTTGTAGGGTTGTGAAGAGTGTCCGACACATGTATATATAGCCGTAAGGGGCTCATACGAGATTCATAGGGACGCTGATAAGCAAAACTCGATAAGTCTGATCCTGAGGATTGCCATGATAATAAATATGAGCCTATTAGGCAATGGTCCCTCAGAACAGAACTGAAACTGTATGCAATGCAAGAAATATCACAAATTAATAATTTTGTGGACGGATTTGAGGAGGGTGGTTCTTTCCACAAATAATGTTCAAGATTAAATGCAGCATCTATACAGAAACTTTACAGGCGTCAGAGTTTCCATATAAATGCCACTATAACTAACACAAAGTATGCTCTCATGCTCCCACTCAGTCATCTGATTGGTTCAACATTTCCAATGTATCTAAATTTAGTTACTAACTAATTAACATAGACTGGCTGAATGATATCATATCAGGGCAGAATAACCACATGAGAAAAAGGGGAATGCAGCAAGTTGCCATTGACGAATGCATTGTGTATTACTTAAACTACACTTAAACAATTAAATTATAGCATACATCAAGTGCGATCAAAATAATGTCATAAGGATATTTGTAACCTGAAATAATAAAATGTTTTACATCCATAACAAATGTAGTCAAACTTTACTAATTCTGAATACTGGGAACGAAAACGATGCTTAAAAGTGTGATACTGGATCAATATATAAGACCAATGACTTTGGAATGTTGGATGATAAGTGAGTTATAAAGGAAATGGATCTCACTTTAAACCAGAAATGACTAAAATATATCTTTGACTAGATATATTAATAAATATATGACTGGATTAAAACAGTACATGCTTTTTAGGCAAACCAATGAATGATGTAATCTGAAGCTAGTATGGCATCATGCATGCCATGAATTGATCATGTTCTTCTAGAAGTCATAGATGGTGCAATCATAACTAAGCTTACATCATTCTTTTTAACAAATTGACCTATATCAGCTCTAGAAATCGTACAGTGTCGTGCTGTTTTAATTGTCAGTTTTTGATTTTGCATAGGGACACATTTCTGTTTAGCCAAAGTGTTTCTAGTGAAGTAACTTTTGCATCACAAATGCGCATTATGGCCACTATGGTTAAAAAAGCATATCACCTTTATTTTGGCTGTAACATTGGAGATCAGGACAAGAGATGGGCCTCACACATATGCTGCAACAATTGTGCAATAAATCTCTGCCAATGGTTGAACAAGAAACTGAAATATATGCTTTTTTCATTATTAATGATTTAACGACAGCCGAAAGATCATTGTCAGAAAATTGTTACTTCTGAATGGTGCTCCAGTGGGAAAGGTGGGTCACAGAAGAAAAGGTGGATTTCATTATCCAAATATTCAATCAGCTACACGACCAATTCCCCACATTTAAGAGAAAGACTGCCTGTTCCTGATGCACCAAAATTGTTTCTCATGTGAGTTAGACGAGGAAGAGGAATACGAGGAAACTTCTAGTCTTGAAAAGTCATCTCACATGACCCATATTTTCTCTCCTCCTCCTCAGAAACATACCACAAGGTGAACTCAATGATCATGTCAAGGATTCGGAACTGTCTAGAAGTAAGGCATAGCTCTTGTTCTTCTGACTACAACAATACAATCTCTTGGCAAGTGATGTCATGGTGTCTACATCCCGTGACCGTCAAAATGATCTTGTTCCATTTTTCTTCATTGAAGGCGATTTAATAGCCTGCAACATCAATAGTGTGATGGCAGCCCTAAAGATCATTCACGATCCAGGTGAGTGGAGACTGTTTATTGATTCGTCGTAGACGAATTTAAATCTGTTTTGCTACATAATGTCAATGTTTTGTCACCAATTCCAGTTGGTCATGCAGTTCATATAAAGGAAACGAGTAATTTGTATAAATTATGACCAATATCAGTGGCAGCTTTGTTGCAATTTGAAGCTTTGTGCTCTTTTGTTTTATCTGCAGACTGGATGCACAAAGTATTGCTTCATTTAATAGCTTTCTAATCTCTTGGTCGTTTTCATAAGGTCATTATTCAGAACTTTTTGCAATGATTTCATTTAAGGTGGGAAAGTGTTCGTAGTCTGCCATACAATTACTTTATCTTAAATACATCTATCTAGACGTTCAACTCTGTTTGAAAGGTTGCAGATCTTAGTCATATTCTCATGAATGGATTTTTGTAGCTCTTTTATTGTGTTAGCACTTTCACTACAAATCTGTTGGAACTTTGTGGTCCAATTGTTTTATTCATTTTTTGATATTTTAAGATTTTCATCCGATTCATTATGTACTGGCCATAAGCGTCAATGAATTTCTTGACAGGATCACAACGATATGCATTAATGTTTTAATTTAAACTTAAGCCATTGTTAATTGATTGATCTAGTTTTAGAACATTAACATTAACGTTACTCAAACTAAATCCAGTAGAACTTCTTCTTTCAGATATTTCTCCAATTTTAACTTTATTTCAAGTAGCAGCAGCATTAATGGTAATGTTCGAATTATCAACATTATGAAATGAAGTTATCATGCAAAGTATTTATAACTGGCAGAAAATTTAAGGACTAACCATTTTAATAATGTGTTGTTATTAATCTCATCATGGAAAATATATGAAAATTATAATTTCAAAACGTCGCAAACAGGACCCGATACAGTCAATGTCTTTGTAGATTTCAGGCTACGAATAATAAAACTTTACTGCTCTGGAGAGTTCTGTACAATGTCTAATTATTGTCTGTTGAATTGTGTTCCAAATATTACAAGTTTAAGGTCTTAAACTAAGTAACAGAAATGCAAACTAACTAGTTTAGTAAAATTCAACAAATTATTTATTCCAATAGAATACAAACTGGAAATTTAAAAGGAACTGACATCTTTTGTATTAAATGCCAAAGTATCCTTAGGTTCTATCATAAGTTTAAAATGTAGTGTTCTGAATGAATTCCAGCAATTTTCCAAATTCCAATCTGGAATGTATTGAACTACCAAAGCTTTGAATGAACTGATGTGCCAGCAGTCAGTCATATAATCCAGAATGTCTTAAATGAATTCGCAATAATACCAAAACAGTATTTTAGTCCAATATGTCAATAAGCACTTTATAATTTCAATGAATAATTTTTAAATAAATGACTCCTTTCAAAGTATATCTGAACATAACTAACAATGATTCTAGAGACTGATCTTGACATAGGAGTAATTATTGTTGATGTAAACAACTTACATACAAAAATAAGACCCAATGAGATGACCAGGACTTGGGTCAAAAGCTCGTGTCATCATGTTTAGAACAATCAGGTAGACGAGGACAAACGCTATTTATGTAATATGCTGTTTATGAATGACACAATCTACGATCACGAGAAACAGTAAACACACAATTATAGATATACACAAGACAAACATTCAGTATTACTAGCTTCTTCATTTAGATTGTTAAAAATAACCTAATATCTGAATTTAATAACGTATGATTTTGGAAATCATAAGGAATCAAAAGGTTGATGTTTCATTCTTCTTGTTCAGGATTTTATCTTTATGTTCATTTGTACAAAATTTATTCTTTTCAAGAAAATGGATACTTTATTATTTTCATTAGAAAAGGAATAATGGGTAAAGTATGTTATTCTGCTATTTTAATATAACTTTCCATTGTTAGAGGAGCAATTTATATAACCAATCATTTGTTGCAACAATAATTATAGATTTCCGGTCTGCTGTTAAAATCTTTAATATTTCCACTTTATTTCCTACCTTTTGTAAAGATCTTTACTTTGAAAAATTGTTTATTATCTTACTGATAGTAATGTTTTTATTCTTGGTATTTCTTGCACTCAATAATTCATGTTTCTCATAACTGATTTCTTTATCGCATATTATTCCTGTCCACCATATCATGGATACTGTTTAAATTACTTGTTGCAGAAGTCACTATCGCACCGTTTCAAAGCTTTGCCGTGGTTTAAGATTTTTATGAAAACGTTTGGAATAAATTCCGGTAAAGGTGTCGAACAAAAGATCAATTTTTGTATGTGAGAAAGTTGCATGTTTGCTACACAAATAAGTTTAGCTGGGTGATCTTTGACAGGTTTCGAAATGGAACTATCATTTTGCAACCTAGTATTAGAATACTATGATTATTCCACCACTTTGCTTTGTTCGGTCTTAGTACGTAAAGGGTATTTGATCACTATTGGGTTTTCTGCATTAGCTTATCTTGTCACAGCTTTTAGAAGCAATTAGTCAGGTTTTATTAAACAATCGAAGCCTATCAGACAATGGCAAATGGTAGATGAGTTTGTTCAAACCTGGCAATTTCCTACATATGAAGATGATTATTTTGAATTCCGACTAAAGCCGATTTAGATAGAATTTTGTCTTATGAAGTATTTGAAACTCGTTTATAGAAGCTTTTAGTGAATGAATAGAAAGAATGTACTAAACGTGATGATAAACAATATTAAATAATTAAGTGTCATTTAGTATTAGAAAGTTTCAAAATAACTAGTAATTCTAGAAGACTAAATACAAATTTATAAAATATGTACTCCTTCGAAATGATCAGTACCTAACTGCAATTATGACCAAAATGTGGAAGTAACTTTTAAATGAAACGAAATATACGGAAAGCACCAAAATACTTTACAGCAGCTTTTAGAAAATGCTAATGTAAACAGTGAGCCAGCTCAAATTCCTGATATTATAGAGATTCAAACAACAGAAGTAAAGAAATCATTTTACCGACAAGTAAGAGAAGTGTGAAATTTAATCGATAATCAGAAGGAAAGAATTTAAGTGCAATACTTCCTTCCATAGTCATAGATGGTAAATTACTGACCTTGCAATAAAGATATCAGTTTGGTAACTTTTTTCAATAAAATACATAAACCCAGAAATGAAATGTATGATAAACTGATAGAGGACATAAATAAATATACTAGTAAAGAGACTGTACAAACCCAAAAAATTAAATTTAAAAATATGTTGCAAAGTGTCGAATATGAAAGGGCATAACTAATTCCATATTTAATGAATATGGAAATAAAATGATAACTTCAATTCAAAATATAGGGGAAAATCATCATTTTTGAACGGTTGAAACTCTTAAGGCGAAAGCTGTGACAAAACAGCATCATAAGATTTATTGTTTATGACTACATTAACTGTTGCTCGGTCTATAGCAAATTATTTGAAAGGTGTTATTGCGTGGTTGGGAGGAAGACCAATTTCTGGTGATAATGGCGGCGGAATCGTGAGCAAAGATTTGTGGACAAAGTGTAAACTATATGACAAATAGTGCCAACTATTTGTTTGAGCTATCCAATAAAGCCAAATGAGCATTGCCTGTGAAATTATTGTTGAAGTCATAAGTAGTCATACGTTGGCTGTTTAGGACTGCTGGATTTGTTGTTTCCGTTTTGGCAGAGCATTTTGTTTGTTCTAGCATTAGTTTACATTTCTAGCAGTTTTGGCCAGAATAATGGACACGGCAAAGACGATAATAACTGTACAACCATATATAAAAGGTATATTAGACTAAATCGTACAATCATCCATATAATTACAAACGACTAGCTCTGAAAGAATTGAACAATATTGTCCCCGGATTTGTTGACGTCAAAGACACAAGTTTATATCGTCAAAGAACTACTCGCCAGACACGATAAGAGTGATCATATATGTATGGCAGAAATTGTCTGAGGTGACGAAACATGTACTTACTCTTTGTGAACCCAGCTCGAGAGCAAATAATTGTTTGGATAGGAGATATACCAAAAACTAGCTCAACGAATTATGATGACTATAGAACGTATCATGTTCAATATGTTTCGATGGACGAAACCTAGTCAATCAGTTACCTGTGTTAAACTCTTCTAGTGTCGCTGGAAATTTGTATTGTTCAAAAGTGTTGCCAAAAGTTGTACAACAATACCTAAACCACCCATTCGCGCATCGATACCAAATTTATCCATGAACATGACAATGCACTCTGCTGCCTTGACAGATTTCGTAACGGAGCACAGTAATCCAATATCCTGCGTACAGATTTGATTTCACACACAAAGATTTGTCTGAATCCATTTATGAAAGACTTTTTTGAAGGCAGACGACCTGATATCCTTCATGTGGATGGTAGTGCAGTTTTCCTATCTGTGCACAAAATAGTTAGAAGTATATATAAAATGTGATTTAATAACTGGACAAGCAAATCAAAAACTAGAGGTCATTGCAGGGGAAGCACGGACATACCGTTCACTAATAAAGAACTCGGATGTACAGCGCTATGATATTTAGAAAATTTCAAATACCCATCGTAGACCGACTTTGAAAAATGAAATAGACTGTTGAAAATTTGGATGTTGTCATCTGAGTCATACCTTGCTTACCTGAAATTAATTTCCCAAATTATTATTTTAGCATTGATTTGGACAGATGAAACAAAATGCGTAAAATAATCTTTTTTAGGTTCAGTCTCCCCATCCATTCTTCCGCAAGTCCATTGCTGTCTTGAGGAGTTTATTTCTTATTTTCTTCGTCTGCAGTAATCTCATTGTAAACTTTATTCGATGTTTTCCTCTTAAATGACTCCACTTAATGTCTCGCCATCCGTTTCGTGTCTGCATCACCGATGATGATGTCCTTAATTGAACCCAGTGTTTCCTGTCATCATATAGCATTTATGATTGTGTTATGAGGATGGATATTAAAATTGTTTAAAACTATAGTTGTTTCGTGTCGATGCTGTTGATATTTGAATTACATGCATTTTCATTAGGCAAGGGGATAACGTAGTCTGATGATAATTTTCATGTCTGAAAATAAATTGCCATTTGTATAATTTGATCTCTCACATTTCGGTATGAAATCTCACAAATAGCTAACGCCATCCATACAAACAAATTAAATTAATTCTGCCATGACTTCGTACAACACCGTCAACCGTATCTGCTGAGTCAACGCTGTTAAAATTTTAAAAGATATTATTTACTGAACATATTTAGCAGTTTGACTGCAAAGTTAAATAATATTTTAATCAGACCACTGTAAGAGCAATTACTGGTACAAAAACAACTTCCGAGTTAAAAGGGCGTTAGGAGCACTGTCTTTGAAACAATAATGATAACAAATTAAGCTACTCTAAAATTAGCCAATATTAGGATATATTAGGGAAACGACAACTTTCATGTCCTTATGAGATTGTTGATCTAAGTGGTTTTACGACATAGCAGATCAACACATATTATTTAGTACCTATGCAATTGGAGTAAAGGAGCTTGCTCAAGAATGTTCCACAGTTGCTGACTTGAGCTGAACCAGTGCCATTTGGTTGATGAGCTTTTGCTGTCATTTGTCTCTCCTACTACATCCAAAACTTATCTATTATAAATTTCCGAACCCGCAGGGGTTGATCCACTAAACTAAAGAAGTAGTGGTAACTTAGTGTACATTAAATATTTCTGTGATTTTTTGTTTAGTTTGAGTTTCGTTTCTGCAAGATAAAACTGTTCTCCGCTACATAAGTTAATACAAGGATCTATTTTGCCGTTGGCATAACTAACGAGAAGGTTATGTTTTACATTTAGGGGCGCAAACGGATTAGGACATTATAACAAGATGACATAAAAATTAAATCTTCATTTTATGATACAATTGCTGTAAACATTTGGATACATATTATGTTCACATAATATTCACATAAATATGATCTACTATGCTAAGAAAACAGCACTAGCATTATAGTTAAAAACAGAAAAAGATGCCTAACACTGATCGCTTGGTATGATTTCACAAACCATGAGCGGTTGAGACATTATTAATAATATAGCATCATAGCAATTCTATATTTTCTGCCTTATGTCTTCAGGGTTTGCAATTTTAATGTAGCACGAAGATATCTAGAGACAGAATCATCTTCGTAAGCATACACTTTAGCAGCCCAAGTGTTTGAAAGCTGATAAAAACCATGCTTATGTAAGAATCCCTCGACAAATTATAATCTCATTCATTTATTTAAGAGAATCTTCCGTGTGGCAAATTACATTATGATAAACTAATTCATAGGGCTAACTGTATATTGTTCTTGCGGATTCATTATCTTTAATACAGATATCGCTGACCGAATGACGTCACATGCTCATATATATGTATTTTTCGAAGGCACACTGCATCCATTTAGATAATGACCAGTTCGTTTTTGTTGATATTTAATTTATATACAAATTACATTGTAACTGAATTCAGAGTTCACGTTATTATTTATCCAATATTTTGCAAGTGTTTCCCTTCAAAAAATGATAACAGCATGTCATATATCAAAGGAATGAATGCAGTTGTGCATTAAATATGAATATAAACGCGAACTTAAATAATAAAAACATTGTGACATAACTTGATGATATCTTTACGTAATTTTAAGGATCTGGTAGAAAATTTACGAAACATCTTCCCCTTTCATCAAAATTGTTTCCCCGTAAATAATCTTCAAATTATGTTGCAAAATGCCATATATTTTCTTAATATATGTCCATGTTTAAAAGGATAAATACAATATTTTTTTCTCATTTTCAGAGCCTTATTGCGCCTCTAACCTGTTCCAATGTTACAATTCAAGTTGTGTACCGTGGTCTACATTATGTAATCTACAACGTGATTGCCTCTCAGGAGAAGACGAGGCAGATACGTTTTGTAGTAAGTATATTGGACATTATCTTTACTGTGGTATTTGTTAATTTCGGTTGTTTCGGAATAATTATCCTTTTGAGATAAAATTTTGGAAATAGTTCACAAAGAAAAAACTCCTGTTTATTCGTTGTGATTCTAGTGTCTACGACAAGTGCTTTTAACATATTTTACTTTCTTGTGATGTATAAATTATTAAAATAAAATTTTCAGTTACTGCATATTTAATTATGATTAAAATTGTAATTCTGTTTTGGCAAAATCAAGGGCATGTGGTCCATGACTTAATGTGTGATATTAAAGATACACCAACGTGTTTTATTTTAAAAAATAAAAACATTAAATACCGACAGTTTCGACAAAGTTTATTAAGGGTATTTGGAGGTATGTAAAAGCAGATGGCATGCAAGATAATTACCATTTTATGCAAGATCTGATGCGTTCATGCATTAATTAAACGAACCTTGAATCAATGTACAGTAAAAAAATGATAAAATGGTGATAACAACATAAATCATTCGAATTTAAATAGTTTCAAAGAAATTTCTGAATTAGTTACAATTCACGTTAAACTAAACAGACTTGGTTTTATGTCACTAGGCACTTTTAAAGAACTGTATGTAAATTAACCTTAAATCAAAGCAGGAAATTCGTCATATTTGTCTTTCGATCAAATGTAAGTTTAAAATAAACGAATAAATCAATAAAATTTAAATGCTATATTAATGTTAACACTAATTATACATTTCAAAACAAAACACTAATTATACATTTCAAAACTCGTATTTGGATGTGAATATTTCAAAGTGGAAGAATGACATTGTAAGGACATTCGCATAACTTTAATAAATCTTAAATATGTTTTGAAACTAATTTTTGTCAGGTGTGACCTCTTCAAGATCTAGAAAACTGTAAATCTTACATTATTATCTCTTCTAAAACCTCTCAAAAGCTCTTAAGTTTAAAAAGTTGTTTGCTTGATTTTACCCGAATTTTCATTCGTTTGTACATATTTGTGATTTCTATCAATAACCCAGAAAATTGTAAAATCGTATATCATGTTAAGACATATTTTGGAAGAGCATGCACTGGAAGTGGGAACGTTCCTCATAGCAATGTCGTATGCCACGGAATATTTACTTCTTGTAAAGTTATATATGCGCATATTAAATATGCTTTTTTGATCTAATGATGCGAATATACGATGACTTGCATTGTAGGAAGACTCCCATCATATGCGCGGTGCACATTTGAACAGGACTTTTGCGGCTGGTCAGTTCCTCCAGTGTCAAAAGACTTCCCATGGGAAAGACATAGAGGACCCGGGAGCAGCGAAGATACAGGGCCCGAGGTAGATCATACGACCAACTCTTCGCAAGGTAATATGTTTTTGATGGATTTAATTTTTTAGAATATATGCTGGTAATATATGCTTGCAATAATTATCAATAGATAACAACAATAACTACTTTGTCATTTTGATATTTTAAGCAAACTCAAAGTTGATCATTGTGACAGATTCGCGGCGTGAAAAACACACCAACCTCTTTCACTACGGTTCGTTGCTTGGGAATGACCTCCGCGGTGTAGTTTACCTAGTGTGGATAGAAAGAAGAATGCAGATCACTGAACGAGTATATTGAAGAAATAACAAAACGAGCCCCCTTTCAATGAACATATATAAAATTTAATCAGTTTATCAACAGAATTTAAAATGAAAAGAAATCAATGACTTACTTACAAAAGAAGGAAAAATGGTACTAACATGTACTCAAATAAAAAAGACAATACAAATTTCTTTAAATGTAAAATTGCTTTCAACGTTAAATTGCTATCCTCATTGCCAATGAGATGTGACCTTTGAGTGTAACGATGAGAGACTTCATCGCCTAATTTATGCAGACATCAAGACTTCCGTTCGTCCATGCTCTGTCGATCTTTGTCTAGCTTTTTCGTCTTGGACTCTTGTCCGTCGAACTCTGACTTAACAATCGTCTCTGGACTTAGATTTCTGCGTAGATCTTGTTCTCGTCCTGTGATTGTTCAGGGATTTCTCATGAGAATCTAGGAAAGCTGTTTCCTTCAATAAATAAAAATGTCTCGCAATAGAAAATAGGTCACATTCCCACGTATATCTATATTTTACATTAATTCGGCTCAGAAAACAAAAGGCATAAATTCTGCCGCAGTAACTTCTGTTAGCTAACTGTTATGTTTACATAAACGGTCGATGCTTGTCCTGACCTTAATTCGGGTCACGCTAGGGATGGTCAATTAAATTCAACTCAGCCGTATGAACCCGTATGTAATCCCCACTCGACTGCTTACTCTACCAATCTAGAAGTCTTAAGTTACATATGCTTAGACCCTCAGATTTAACTATTCTAAAATAGTTTACTCGACCAATTAGATATTACAAACCAGTATATAGATATACACTTAAGTGATCAATTAAATATTACAAACTAGTATATGAATATACATGTAGTGTTAGGTCATACTCATTTTAGACAGAGTTAATCCATAAAACTATGAAATATTACCCATTATTTTTTAAACTTAATTCATTTAAATTCCTAATCATACCTATGTATTCAAGATTCAATTACATGCAATCTTTTCAACTAATCTAATGAAATTTTAATTACATTCAATCTTGCCAATTCTCCAAATGAATTGATAATAAGGAAATCAAAGAATAAAATGTCATGACTAGGATTTCACTAAAATCCTGAAAAATGAAATAATACATACATACATCATATCAAGAATACATTTGCAAAATAGATCAACAAATGAAAAAACATATTAAAATTGGGAAACTAAGATTGCGTACCTTTTGCCGTTTCTTTATGTTTCCACGAACCTCACGTATAGTCCGTCTCCTAACTGAGAGAACTATCCGGCCCCTTACTCAATAACGAAAATCGTACTTTCTACGAATTTCGGAGTCATACTAACTTTCCTTGCGAAAGATCGAAGACGACTAAAGAATTTCCCTAAAGTAAAACCTTTAATTTCTTACAGAGTTACGCCCATAAATCCATATTAACCAATCGGAATAGATAGTTTCCTAAACCCGTTCGTATGATGTTTGGATTGACAAGAAAACTAAACAACTAATCATGCCGTAATTAATCATTTACTTTGAGCTATCATCTATAGCCAGATGCCGCCTTTACCCTGCCGATTTTGGGGAAAGGTCTTTTGTCATTCTCTTGTACCATAGCATCTGACTCGGTCATGTTACGTCGGCTAGAACGAATTCCCTTTTGACGTTCAGAGATGAAATGAAAATAATCATCTATCTCTAGCCCATTCTACTTTAATTAAGTTGACTTTGATACAATTCCTTTACACAAAGCTTCTAAGATTGTTCAAAATTCGACACATCACAATCATCATATTATCATTCAACCCTAAGTAGTGTTCACTTTATTTTAAATATTCAGTGAACCAACTTGTATCATGATGATATAATACAACACTCAAGTATCTTTATATTTAGGAATAAGTTTCTTATTTTAAACAAATTACAATAAAATGTATCTAACAAGATAAGTGTAATTATACAAAATCGTTTAACTAATGATCAGAAAGAGCATATACAATGGACGCTGATAATCAGCTAAGCCGTGAAGGTTGCTATATCTATTTGTTCGCTTTATATAGCTTGTTTCTGTATTGCTATACAAAATACCCTTGTAAGTAATTCGCAATGCATTTCTATTTATGAATATATTAGCATCAGTATCTTATAAATCAAAATTCAAGTTTTCTTCATAAGGAATATGGATCTTCTAATATATTTTTGAGTCACACACAGAGGTCGTAATCCATATTAAAGCAGGGCCACAATGGCAATTTTCTTTGATTTCTTTGTATATTTATATTTTGCAAACTGAGTGGTAATAATGTTGATACATTTAAGGCAACATCATAACTGCAGATAGCAAGCGACAGATCGTTTTTATCTGTGTCTTTCTTTAATAGGATATTATTTAAGAGTAAATGGATATAGGAGGCACATGAAAGACTTTATCCTTGAGAGTCTTGTTTTTCCAGCCATTTCGGATGAAGTGAGACACGCCAATTCTTGTCAGGTATGAGGTTCTTTCGTTTGTCAGAGATGCTTCCATTAAGAAGAAAATACGTGATACATTTTCAAAAACATTTTAAGATAATTGACAAGTAGGTTACAATATTATTTGAAAACATAAATTATGCCAGAGTAAGGAGTTTATGATTTTACCAAGAAATAAAGATGTTCTGATAAATTTCAGTTCAATTCCTCCACAAGTGCAGTAGATCCCATTTACCTTCGATTACATTAATTTTCCCACCTATTTACAAAATAAGATTAAAGTGAATAATCTCAGTGTATCAGATGTCATAACTTTCACTGAAATAGAGCTGAATAGCATTCTAATGCAGTGTAACAAGTTTTAATTTTGCATTTCAAAGGCATACACGGCATGGCATAGAGATAGTAATATCTAAGCTTGAGGTGTCAACAAAAAAGTAAAATATTACTTCCAAAATTAAGTACCCCTTTCTTATATCGACAAATTCTCAAGAACTGTATCACTCTATAAAGTCATATGATCTGCAGGTCTGACTCATCAAGAAAAGTATTCATTTTCATTTTGAACAGCTATAGTTTTAATTTTCAAATCTGTCACGTGGCTGAGGAAAAGGCGTTTTCAAATGAAATACTGTAAATCTGCTTTCGTTTGTTATTTATTTTCGCGGTAGAACAACAGCTATACAATTTATTAGTTGATAACTGTCTTTTCAATTAATTGAAATATCTAAAGTGATTTCCTCAAAACCAGAAATGAGTGACGAAGAAATTTAGTAGCTGCGAAAATATAAAAATCATTAGAGGCTTTTAGTATATACATATCGTTAATGCGTTATTGTAATCTAGTGCCAAAAAAGTGCTATGTCAGTGCAACTTGGAGATTCACATTTTTAATCGATAAACGCAAAAAGCAGTTTCTTCGTAAGAGGAAGGTACAGTGTATTTCATTAAGAGCTCGCAAAAGTAACATAAAGTAAAGATGAAAGAAACATAAAAAAGTAACAAAAGATGCCATAAAACATATTATTTTATATCTTTTCCCTCCCAGATACGGTTTTTCTACCACCTGCAAGGACGGAAAGTCGGTGAGCTGGCTCTAACAATCTTAGATGCGTGTGAGGTCAACCCTACGTTTAAATATCTTTGGATCAATTTCGAACAACCATTGGATAAATGGCGGCTAGCCGAGGTGCCAATTTCTGGCGTTGGAAATAGGTATGTATATATCATTGATTTTGATACAACAAGGATTAGATATTCGATTTAATCTCGTCCGCCTAAAGCCCCTATAACAATGTTCTTATTTTGTAGAGTGTTTCTCACAAAGATGTTTATGATTATAATGGTGAGGATGATGTTGGAAATGTCTCCGCTTGCAAATTGGAGTAAGTTTTGGTTCAACGGGGTACATTAAGGGATTTCGTTTCTACAAAACGATTAAAATTTACCCCCAATTTAACCCTCATTATTTGCATGTTTCATATATATGTACAGGATTTTCGACGAGTTATGGAAAATATCATACCGATGTTAGAAACGAGAAGTAATACTTTGTCTACTGAAATCCTATTTATTTTAAAGATTGACCATTTAATACCTAGGAATTCAAATAAACATAAGAAATTGTCTGATTAGGCTGACATTTACCGACGAATGTATCAAGTTACTTGTGTCTTAAATATTTATTATTATTCCTGACGAATCAAACATATCTTCGTTGTAAATTATATTGTATGTAAATGTCGCAGACAAATACAAAGGTACACGTATTGTTCAGAATAGGTTTTGAAACTAATTTTAATGAGAAAGTCATATTGATATCCGTATGGTTTTATACACACTCAGTTCACCTCTGGTTATTACGATGAGACCGACCAGTCAAAAACATGCCATTAAGAAAAGACTCATTTAATAACATAATATCACTAATTTGGCTGTAAATATCATGAGAACAAATAGATAGGCAAGGTCGAATTAGCAGCCCTCCACCCCTCTGGAAATCGCTGACAATTTAATGTAGGGTATTTTGCGCGCCATTGAAACTTGCTAATTTTATAACCAGACTATCACTAAAATATATCCTCGACAACATATATTGGATAAAACTGCAAAGTTTTGACACAAGAGATAAATAACACTAAGTAGTATAATATGATAATATTGATTAACGTGGTAATTTTGCAAACGATGGTTGAACGGCAAATTTATTGTGCTGATTTATCTGTAATATGATACATAATCATGTAATTTTAGTTTATTTAGAGCTAGTGGTGCAAAATGTCACCACTGAACTTGATTATATTTATGGTGTTATCGTCATTTATTGCTGAATAATTTGTGTGTGTTAGGATCATAAATACAAAGGTAAGAAATAATCCATCGTTACATCCTTTATGGTGATAAAGATACAAGAGTAACGTCTTCCCAAAGAACGTTTCAGCTGAAAAAGTGAAAACTAAAAGAGAGATTATATACACGATGCTTTCCGAGAAATCCTTTGAGATCAAAAGCCTGAAAGGATATAAATTGATGAGGCCTATGAATTTTCCAACAAAATAATTTAACAAAATGTTTGAAACAGGAAAATTCTGAATAGCTTACATCTTAATAAAAAAGAAAAGCATCTGTAGTGGAAAGGGTTAATAAAGCTCAAAGAATAGAGACATTAAACAAAAATGAAGACATAAATTGTTGTCATTTTATCAAAGCTTATTGAAGATACAAGAACGCTCGTCATTAACTAGTAAATTTGATTCCAGTTATGGATCAAACTGTTTTATTACTTGGAAACAGCAATAGTTGGAAAGTCTAAGTTTAAAATACTTGAATGTTCTAGAATTGCATTATACAAACCAATCCTGGCAAAATTACCTTCTTAAATTTATGTTGGAAATATTTAAAATCGAGCAAGTTATTGAGATGATCTAGTTGTTAACAATTTAGAATAGAGTTTAAAATTACGAATAACACCTGTTAGTATATAGCAAACAAGATAGCATATGCAAAGTTGAAAAGAGGTTGAAGACAAATAGAATGTACAGCCAAAAGTATATACTTGTTAAAATGTAATGGTCATGAAAAATCGCTTAACAGTTGTGAAGCTGCTGAAAATGTGAGGTAAAATACATAATAGACCTAGAGATCACCTTACGTACGGAGACGTAGTACCTCGGTCAAATACAGAACACTCCAACAGATACGATCGAAAATCAATACATAAATACTATTATCAAAAAGCATGAATAATTGGACCATTTTAAAAATAAAAAACATACAGTAAAATGGACAAAAAATTAACATTTTAAATGCATATTAGAAAGACCCAAAGGCAGGTGAACGAACAACACCCCCACTAATAAGCAACTAAAATGGTACGCATTAAACAACGTTATGATTCTTCTGCTACATATTACACAATATTGTAGAGGGATCATAAACGAAATTACAGAGGGAAGGAATAAATGTAACATTAAAAACAATTCAATCTAAACATAAAAGAGCTCCAACGATCACTAATGTTAAAGACTACAAGCTGCAAGCTGATATTTGAGATTGCTAACAGGATAAGCTGTAATGAAAATTGCAAATGTGACATTTCAAATTATATCGAATTTCATTCAAAGAAGGCATGAAAAGTTTGTCAATTAAACCAACAACATTGCCATTTTCCCAAAAGGCGTGTAGCCATGTGCAATTCTAGTATATCATTAAACATTTTCGCTACAACACTTTAACCAAAATGGAAGATCTTTGTTCAAAAAGCACAGATTACATTATTAAAGCGCACTTTTTACAATATGTAGTTAATATACTCAGAAGATTAATGGACATTAAACATCACAAGTAAATGTTACAATCAATATTCAAGATACAAATTGAATAGAGTAAAAGCGATTCCTACAGCCAGTTGTACACCGATTCGTCATAACAAAACTAAACAATAACCTTATCAGCACAATATAACCTTCAACGTTAAAGTCTGCTTTTACAGTAAACTACATCATGATTTAGAAACACGATAATTATTCCATTTCTTTTAGCCAGTATTATGTTTGTGACCTGATAGGCAATGTAATTTTTTTGTACAAACATGTTACTCAGTCTGTTGCTTGGTGGATTTCCACTCTCAGATATTCGTTTGTTTTCCATTGATGCTACCTTCATTGTGCCATATTCTGGTATTTCCAGACTAAACAATTTGTTTTATAATGCATGCCAAATACAATCTTAGAAGTCATTGTCATAGGTGTACAGAACACGACACACTTACGACGGAATATGCTCACAATAGGAGAGACGTGCCAGAAAGCACTGAAGGTAGACATAAAATGTCTCATGCAATGTAAAATACAATATCAGAGTGAATGAAATCGTTACCACAACAATGCATAATATGTTTTCTTCTCATATATAAATAAGAAAACTTTACTCATTAGTCAGAAGAGTGAAACGACACGAAATAGGTCAATATTATATCCCACTTCACTGTAGACTAATAATACATAATTGAGGAGAGGAAATTGATTTGGTCGGTTATATCGAACAGACGTTGGAAGAAAATACCAAATATACACATTCTAATTGGGTAATGCAGGAATGGAAACAGATTCCTATAGTAAACATGTTTTTGTTTCTGGATTAAGTGTTTGAGCAATCCTCTCAAGCATATATTTGATTAGCTTTTTGCTGATGTTGGTACAACAAAGGTAAGTATTTTCACAAAATTTGTTACGTAAATATGTATATTCAATAGAACAAGCTGATATCAAACCATCCGCAGTCAGCATATTTTACATCATTGATGAGTTGTTATTCAAAGATATAATTGATAACGAAATTTATCAACGTGTATGTTGATCAATAGCGCATATAATAACATCAGCAACGTCGGAGATTCAGCATAATTGGACTGCAGTAAAGTTAAGATAGAAAGAATGACAACATTAAAAGAGAAAGAGACCTATAGAAACAGTAAACAATACAAGCTTAAAAGAAAATCTTCCAATATTAGAAATATGTGTATTACCATAGACATTATTAATTCCTTTCGGGAGTAATAAACGTTAATTTATAATAAATATATATTATATTTTAAAAGGTCAGACCCAGAGTGATGGTCTCTTGAGATTTTTTTTTACCAATCCATTCGATAACAGAAACAGTAAAGTACTCACTTTCATAACATATAAAATATACTGTTGTTTGGGTATTGAAATGATTCTGATGACTGAGAAGCAGTATTATTTACAACATAAATAAAACTAGGAAGCTATTAACTAGCGACGTTGACAACCTTGAAATTTACATGAATAAAGTCAAAGATGGGATGACTACCAATAGTGGAACAAAAAAGTTTATTATGTCGAAAACTTGAAACAAAACTCCAAAATGTGGTACAAAATATAATATATATATATATATATATATATATATATATATATATATATATATATATATATATATATATATATATATATATATATATATATATATATATATATATATATAACCAAGAACAATGATAAATTATTAGGATTCAATAGCCAGAGATCAAACGTGGTACGTGGTATCGATAAATTCTATATAGTTTAGTGGCTTATTGAAGCATACAATGTATGCAATTTTCTCAGAGCAATAACGCCAAGATTACTTTAATAGCTATTATTCGTGTCTCTTACAGTCTTTACAAATAAAAGATGTTCTCGTAGAGACTGTTTCATACAGTCAAACAGGTAATATCAAGAAGATTGAATAATGACATGAAGGATAAAGATGGGAAAGTGATTTTTACGTCATGTCTGTAACATATTTTCCATGTAAAATATGCAATGTTAGCATGATGTGCATCCGTTGTTCAACTTACAAACAGTACATAAGGACTTATTACAGAGAATGTTCATACTATACAGTTAATTCTTATGATTGTTAATTTTTGAAACAAGTCATATAATATAAGAAATATTTATTTGATGAACACTTCAAGCACACATAATATACAAAACATCAACTTTTAACAAAAGTTACACTGATGGCTTGTTTTGAGAAGTACACATGATTACAGACTGCATGCAAGTAATCTCGAATTAGTTAATTTTGGAAAAAAGAAACATTAACCGTCTAATCCAAAGACAATGAAATGTAGATGGTTATAAAATGTATACTTTCTTTGCCAATGAGCAGATAAACAGACAGAAGAATGATAGAAAATTAGTAATGATTCAGGTACATAAAGGATCATCATTAATGGTTAATTATTGGGACGTACAATTGTGGACAAAGAATATGTTTGTCCTAAATCTGATATAGTTTTATTACAAACACGTCGTTCTTACCAGTTGTATTTTTCTCTTTGATAAGGAGAATAATATAGTTTGTTCAAACAAAATTGCATTTCTGGTAGTGATAGAATTTGAAGATAAATTTGATTGGTTTTAGCTGAGGTCGATAAATCAACATAATTGTCTTTTTTTCTACTTCACGACTTTGATATTCGTTACAGTGCCACAAAAATGATAGCGAGTACGCCTAATCAAACAGACATTTTCAATTATATGTGTAGGTTTATATCCAACTCTGTAATTCATTGTGTTTCACAGAAAGATGAAACGTCGATGGAAAGTGAAAAACATGTTATTTTTGGTGGAATGAAAGTAGCAAATATACAGCTTAAAATGAAATTAAAGAGGCAAAACTTTGGTAGAAATTCAGTATCACTGTAACCAGAGTGTGCCCAAATATTCTTAATTAATTAATGTATGCTGCTAACCGCGCAAAGCATTCACAATACTCAGACAATGCTACATCGTTGTTATGCTATTCTATTAATTATAGCCTTATCTGAGTAAACGCATGGCATGGCATTTGGTCTTGGTATTAACTAAAAGATAGTGTATTCATTGCGAATATTTAGTCCCTTTCAATCACGTAGCTATAATATTCATTTGCAAACTTTCTTTTCGTCATTATTCATCTTGAATTATATTTTAAGCTTCTTGAATGGGAACTCCTTGAACGTCATCCTTGAAAAGGCTATATGGTTCATTGTTGGCAAGAAAAAATGTACTGTCTTTGGTATAGCGAATAATGAGACATAAATTGACTTTATCATACAGATCATCAGAAAAGTTTACTGTGTCATCATTATTGTTTAACGAATCAGAATCAATCATAACGAGGCTCATTCTATCACCGCATCCATATTATGAGCTTCTTGTAGCAAACTTTATGTATTCGCCATTACGATAATACAGTGACATGTAAATCAATCATAAATTAATTTGGTTAATCTTATTTTCTTGATTTTGTACAAGACTATCACTAAAACATCATCAACAATTGTCACCATTATAAACGAAAATCTTTCTGATATTTGATGAAAATTTATCATCAGTTCATTCATTTATTTTTTGTTTATTTAATTAAACTACCCTATTGAAGTACGTAGTCTCTGATCTGTAATTATATTCCTGATCTCTTTAAAAATATTACATTCCATGTTTCTATACGTAATAGATATCTAAGATATCTAAGTGGCTGAACGTTAAAATGTTCTATTGCATCTAAAACGTATTGACAATCGTCATTTGTTGTGTCTGAATCTTTGCGTGATAATAAAACTATTATGTTGTTGGTACAGATGTTTCAATAAACCATTCAAAGTTATCCATCTATTCATGCCGGTAAAAGTCTTTCTTCACATACGTTGAATGCATATTTGCCAACATTTTTATCACTTTAAGGTGTAGACGGCTGTTCTATAAAACTGTTCCTTAATCTGAAGCTATCTAGAAACCTTACTATCATTTAAACTCTCTTTTTAACTGTTATTTCCTTGTCTACGTTGATGAATATATTAAGCAGGAAACCACTGCTGAAAGAAAATAATTTCATTGTACTATATGATATTTACTTCTTAATATAGATGATTATAATCAATATATTAATGGACTGTCAGAGCTGGAGATACTAAAAATAAACTATGAATAAAAAATGTTATGTACTGTAGATATGGCAGATCCTTGTTTCATGATTTTCGAATGAAATTCTCAGTTTCAGCCTGCCTAAAAATGACTGCAACGCGTCTTGTTATTGGTTGTGCGACTTTGTTTTAGAAATTTCAAAGATAAATTCCATTGTATAAATACAGCAGTTCTGTTAGTATATTATGACCCTTTCAATCCGCACACGGTAAAATTAGGATAGTCAGCTAAGGATACGCAAAGTATCTTCTAGAATTGGAATAAAGTCGAGAAGTGAACTATATCAATCATTAATATCAACACAGAACCAGCAAGGACTAATATGTCTGTAATATTATTGTTAGAACCATCATTTTATAACATCTTCAAAAATATGTAAATACGCTGAAAATTTAAATTTACCTTTTCTGATCAGTTTTTAAGTTGTCAACAACAGAATTTGTTTCTTACGGGAATATTTCAGAAATGATATTTTATATTTACTTGAAAATACATTTTACTTTCCGTATTTCACATTTGTTGTATTTGGCATAATGCGCCAGCACCACAAAGTATACACCGAACAGTCAAACGTCTCTCTGTATTGTTTTTTCCCACTAGATTATTCCGTCCTCCACATATACCTTTTCAGTATCCATTCCTTCACATCCTGCAATATAATGTATAATTATTTTGTCTCGACATCCTAACATCATTGAATCGTAATTTAATTTCAGATACATCCTGAGGTTTCATGGTACAACGGTGAATTATAATCACGGAGATATTGCCCTTGACGACATATCGTTTAGTCCCGAGTGCTTTGGTACGTAGTTTTTACGATCGATGTAATCCACAATAGTCATTGTACATTTTTGTGGTTCCTCGGAAACAATTTATTAATAGAACTTAAATTCCTTGAAAAGGAGGGTGACCTTGCTGAGAATTTTGGCATGTTCAAGCACCTTTTTGTTTGATGCAGGATCGCTCCAGGTGATCAAGAGTATGCGACGGAGACAACGTATATGAAAGGCACTCTGTCTTTTCTCCTGAGAGGCATACAGTGTCTCAAGTTTCTCTGGCGTACAGGAGTATTCTAAGTACACCGGCACGGTACACGGAGATCTTAGTGTTCAGTTTCAGCATGTTGTTGTTCCACACTCTCTAAGACATTCTAGAGAGAGAGAGAGAGAGAGAGAGAGAGAGAGAGAGAGAGAGAGAGAGAGAGAGAGAGAGAGAGAGAGAGAGAGAGAGAGAGAGAGAGAGAGAGAGAGAGAGAGAGAGAGAGAGAGAGAGAGAGAGAGAGAGATGTTGACGCCTTTCCAATCCGCTTGTTGATCTCGGCGTCGAGAGAGATGTTGTTGCTGATGGTAAAACCAAGGTAAGTGAACTCACTGACTACCTCAAGTTTTTAGCTGTTGATGAAGATGATGGGAGGATCTGCATCGTGATGGCTATCACGTTGGTTTTCTTTAGGCTGATGGTCAACCCGAATTCATCGCATACTTTAGTAAAACGGTCCATCAGGTGTTGTAGTTCAGCTTCTGTGTGAGTAACTAGAGCAGCAGCATCTGCGAAGAGCATGTTCCTAATGGTTGCTTTCCTTACTTTGCTCATTGCCTTCAGTCATGCCAGGTTGAACAGTCTGCCGTCTGAACGCATGTGCAGGTAGATCCCTTCTGTGGACGTCCCAAAGGCGTACTTAAGCAGGAGAGCGAAGAAGATGCAGAAGAGCGTGGGGGCAAGGACACAGCCTTGTTTCACTCCTCTGTAGATGTTGAATAGGTCAGATGATGAGTCATCATACTGCACTGTGCCTTTCATGTCGTCATGAAAGGACTGGACCAAGCTTAACAGCTTTGGATGGCATCCAATTTTTGTCAGGATTTTGAAGAGTCCATCACTGCTGACCAGAACGAATACTTTGGTGAGGTCTATAAAAAGCCAGGAAGAGTGATCTGTGTTGTTCCCGGCACTTCTCCTGAAGTTGCCTGATGGAGAAGATCATGTCAATTGTGGACCTCTCTGCGCGGATCCCGCACTGAGACTCTGGATACATTCTGTCTATATATGGAGAGAGAAAGATAAAGTTACAACACTTTAATGAGACTAAAATGTTTAGTAATCTAAACTTGGTGCCAACGTTTAAAATCTGTTCAATAATATTTTTTTTATAAAATATCGATGTGTCGTATTATGTTCTTGTACAGAGACTAACAGAAAGAAATATATTTACGTCTATTAGCCAAAATGCTCAGATATCTATAGCTTGTAAGTAGTTATCAAATATGTAACAGAGAGTGAGAGGTTCTAATGTATTTTACCACGTACTTTTAACACTAAATTAAGTTTGAATTCTGGTGGCCCTCTTGGAACATTTGCTTTTCATATCTTTACCTTTGCTTCTTTCGCACAAGCTGAAAATGTAATGTAGCAATAATTTCGGCTTTCTGCATCTAAGTGACATTCTCAACCATCCATTATATTCAACATAATGTTATAATGTTACATATCCTCAAGATTATCAAAACTAGTATTATAATATTGTTAGTAAAAAAATGAATTGTATTAAAAAGATGATAGTATGTTCTTTTATGAATAAAACAAATACCCAGTTTCATTCATTTTATTGTTAGCAGTATTAAATACATTTCACCAATGATTTTATTATCAAGGTACTTATTTTGATATTTATGCTCATCGAAGTTAGACAATCAAGATTCTGCGTTTGAACTTGTTCATTCTGTACAACAGATTATAAATTTCTGTTGCAAGGCAACTTATTAATTAAGGAGTCTTAAACGTTATATGTCAATGTTATGACTTAAAACCTGTTAGTTGTAGTCCACATAATTTTAATAAAAACACTAGCTCACTAACACCTACAACGTAATGAACAACAATGGTTCACAAACATCCAAATATTGTGTAAAAACCCTCAGAAACATTTGAATTTTATAAAAGGACTTTTCAGTCTCTTAAAATCTGATAAATTAAAAATATTGTTCTTTTTACGATAGAATTTCAATATCTAAGTTTGTAAAATATGATTTTTGTGTATTTTAACATGACCTACAATTGGTCATATGTGCAAAACTTAGTTATCTACCTTTATCAAATTGTTGCTAAAATGTACTACCAGCAGCTGGATCCGGTGGTACTCTGAGTCATAAGCTAATTTGCCTCCCAGTAGAGTTTTTTGCGGTTAGTAGGTGATCCATCAATTCACTCTGTGTGGTAGTTGCTAAGAGAATATATAAATCATATATCCGAAAAATAAATGTTTTCTCTATGGCACATAATCTCTTGATGGGCCAAGGTAAACATATCCTGCGTCAAGGTAAAAAAGCGCGATTAGTACCAGAAGCCTTTTTTGACCAGTTGTTTTCATTTCCAGGTGAAACGTTCCTGTACTTGTGTTAGTAAGTAGCAAATACCCAAATGTCCTAAATGCATCAAGCTATTTATCATTTACAGGTTTGTCAAAAAACAATATCCATGATGAGGCGCTTGAACTTCCTGTTGCTCTGAACAGAACAGAGTTTAGAAAAAACAAAGAGTACTACTGCAGTGAAAAATCAAAGAGTAAGTACCTTCTAGAAAAAAATCATCCATCAGAATTTACAGAAAACAACATCTCATAACTTATGTTTAGTTGTTTAGAAATATGTTCAAGATTTACTTTGCAGTTATTTGACCACAGTAACAATAAATTTTATCTAATATTATATGTTTGCAAACATAGCATTGTTAAAAACAAATCAGTCGTTACTTTAAGGTGAGTGATGACATTACAGATGATATGTTAATATCTTTTATGGAATTATTGTCTTCTAAAATTGTTATTTATAGGACTTCTTTTTCCTCTACTTCATAAATATCTGTCTGTATAATTCAATGATGCTCAGACCCAAGTAAGCTTGTTTATTTGTCTTCACGGTTGGGCCTAAAAAGAATCTTGCACAAAGTGCTCAAATTTTATAATGCAGTTTAACGGGAATTACGCCGCGATTTACACATAAAGCGACGAAGTTGGTGTACTAACGTGAAAAAAAATGATACTATAGTGAAACATGTTGTGAACAATATTGAACAAAATAATATAAAAGTCTACACGTAGGAAATGTAATATATGTCTAAAGAGCTGACGTGACTTATAGAATCTGTTACTTTCTGAATGAATGAATGAATGAATAAACGGACGGACGGACGTACTGACGAACGATCAAACAAATGAATGAGTCAATGTTTAAGATACTTTTAGTTGACCAAATTACACATCAATTATTTTAAATTAATCACAATTTGAATCCAGCCATCAAACATATTTCATATTATAAAGAAATCCTCATTTGACATCGGTCATTTAAAACTTTGTTTTAAATCTTCCTCTAATTTATTATTGTTTTGATGATATTATTTGTTGTTTTATTTATTTATTTAACGGGGATTTCAATCATTCAGTTGATTTGCTCTGGAAACATTCATGATGATAATAATGATGACAACGATATTGACAACAATAATGATAATAAACATTAATTGTTTTGCAGTGCTTGCATATTAGGCAGTATATGCTAGTAGTAGTAGTAGTAGTAGTAGTAGTAGTAGTAGTAGTAGTAGTAATAGCGTTGCGGTGGTCCTGAATAGCTACACCAGCTTAAACAGAATTAATCAATTTTAATAAAAAGAAGAAAAAAGTTTTGAAATCTAGAATCTCACATACATTACCTCTCAATTTATTTTATAAACAAGAATACACCCAAGTCACTGAATCAAAGTATATATAGGTGATGTCTTTAACACTGTCGAGTAGAATAACTGATATTCAAAACAAAAATATCCCCAAGTCTCTGGATCATTGGTGCTCTCGTTAATATTAAAATGAAGACCACTAATTTACCACACTGGATTAAACTGCATCCTGTTCAAAGAGTGTTTATTCATATATATATATATATATATATATATATATATATATATATATATATATATATATATATATATATATATATATATATATATATTTTGTCATGAATGCAGTAATGTTAGTATAAAGACATATTGTATATTTGCAAAGAAGTTTGGAAGATGTATAAGTAAGAATCGTAAAATATGGTCAAATATATATGTTTTAAAAACAATTATAAGATTATTATTTTTTATTTCAAACATCAAAACACATCCTTAAAAATTTAAGAAAATATGTTGCTTTACATACTGCATTTAATCATTTTAACATCGGAATGAGTAGCTTCAACACTGATAGCAACTGGTAGCAAAATGGTAAGGTGGTACGGTATAAGGTAAGAATGAATGACATTTTCTTATCTGATTTGCTAAACACACAAATGTATATCAAGCTAAATTCCACAGCACAACTTGAATATTTTTTAAATTTAACACAATATAACTTAATGCTGATACGATAATTTTCTGTATTTACCACAATGATTCAGTATAAAATGTCTCTAAATTAATTCACAGTAATTTAATACAGCTGCTAAATCCAAAACATCTGAGCACTTTGTAATGCCAATGAATAATTAAAATAAATATTAAATCCACTCAAATCATCACACCTATTTGATTCTTGTTAGATTGATGTTAATCATAGGTATAACTAATTTCCAGTCATCCTGATAAACACAATATAACTTAATGCTGATACGATAATTTTCTGTATTTACCACAATGATTCAGTATAAAATGTCTCTAAATTAATTCACAGTAATTTAATACAGCTGCTAAATCCAAAACATCTGAGCACTTTGTAATGCCAATGAATAATTAAAATAAATATTAAATCCACTCAAATCATCCCACCTATTTGATTCTTGTTAGATTGATGTTAATCATAGGTATAACTAATTTCCAGTCATCCTGATAAACACAATATAACTTAATGCTGATACGATAATTTTCTGTATTTATCACAATGATTCAGTATAAAATGTCTCTAAATTAATTCACAGTAATTTAATACAGCTGCTAAATCCAAAACATCTGAGCACTTTGTAATGCCAATGAATAATTAAAATAAATATTAAATCCACTCAAATGATCACACCTATTTGATTCTTGTTAGATTGATGTTAATCATAGGTATAACTAATTTCTAGTCATCCTGATATTAAAACCTGAGACGCAATACGGACGGAAGAATGACGTTCATCTGGTCATTCTGAGATCTCTTTAACTGAAAAGATGGTCTAGTGCTTTATCATCTGAGTAATCGGACATTAGGACAGTTGGATAGGAATCCCATGAAGTGTTTTGAATATTGAACAGTTTTACTTCACTATCGTTGGAACTATGAATGTTTTTTTTTACAAGAATTACCTCATTTTACAGTATAAAATCTACAACTATAAAGAAAATTATTATTTTATAATGTTATTTAGTAAATGGCTCGTTAATTAAGGAATCATGCAAAAACACACTCAAGATATAAAAGGTTAGAACTAATGTCAGTCATACAAGTCAATAAATATCTCTGATAATTGCATTTTAAATTTTGACATCGACGACTTTGATAAGCTATATACACCGTGTGAGAAGATATGTTGGTAAATGGTCTAAACTTGGCAGTGTCGATGCCACCATCCGGTTTGGGGATTTCCTACTGGCAATTCATATGCAAACAGGTTAAAAATTAGTCAAATCCGTGTAGGAATCTCAGGTTCAGACGTGAAAACTGCCGTTTGAACGTAAAATACTTTAATACTTTTATCTGATAACGATAAACATTCTATTCAAATAACAATAACATAAATACGAGACATTTTTTTTTGAGCTGCAACAGTTTTTGAATTCTACAACATCGTTACTGGAGCTAACTAAAAGGAAATAAAAAACGATAATGGGTTTCCCCCTCCCAAAAAATTGAACAATACACAAATGTTTTGTGGATCTGCCACTTTATACGTAAGTGTCTAATGAAAGTAATTAAAACTGAATAGCATTATTAAATGATTCAATGAATTCTTCTCAACGGAAAAGCTAGTGGGTGGACTTTCTATTTGCATGAATGTATTTACAAGGTTAACAGCAATATTAAGATCATATGTGCTTTATATTTTAGGTTCAAAATAGATTACCCACTACACATTTTATTAAAAGAGCTATTAATTATAGGAAAGTCCGGTTACAATACCATTAAAACATTATCGAAGAATTAAGCAACACATAAGAGGTCAACCAATGAAATTTGTGCTATGCTGCATGTAGTGACGGTATTTTCTTTTTCTGTGCTACCGAGTGACCTATTCATGAAAATTAGCAGTATACTTAGATTCAACTAATATCAGTCCAGTCTCTCATTTAAACTGGAGGGAAAACCCTATCACTAATGCCTATATAACAAAAGTATGGGTTTCCAACGGCTGATAAACAATATGTAATATTGCAACAAGAAATTATAGAAGGCAATAAAGTACAGGATTATAACGAGCCTTTGTGCTTCGTACCGGTTCGACAGTTCCCAGTGTCCCATCTGCTTTAAGATACTCGAACATTCTAAGCTCACGTGACAGTCACGAAATGTGGACAATGTCCAATTTAAATGTCCAATTTAAAAGCGTAAAAAATATTTGCCATAAAATAAGCTTACAAATATTTATACTGATACTAGTAGTTCCAGGAGCTGCTTTAGTTTACTTTGTCAATATGTTTTAGCCTCAGGTGACGACCATAATAGTTACTAATTTTCGTGTCAATTCGTCCAAAACTTCGGGAGTAGTTGCGCTAACACAATATTGTCATACTATATATTAAATTATACAACAAAAACTCTAACACAAATTGCGGGAACATAGAAATTTGTCAATATATGCATCTTCAGGCAAAGACCAGCATATTTACAAAGCATCAAAATCCGCGTCACAAGTGGCACCAAAGAGATTTTGTTAGACGTTGCTGCAAGTCAAACGATCAATAACTGACGCAAATTGCAGGAGCAAAATTATTTTTTTGATACCTGCATCGTAAGATGATTGCCGTAATATTTACCAAGTTTTATGACAATGCGTCAAAATATATGCGTTATGTACCAGATAACAGTCTAGCATTAACATGAAGTAAACATTTATTTGATTTCTTTGCTTTTAAAGTATATTGTTTTCATGAAGAATTAGGTATTATTCAAATTTGAGAGAAGTATAGAACATATCTTCATATTTAATTGAAAATATGTTTAAGCTACGTTGATTTTGTTCTATACGATTATACTCACCTAGAAATCAATGTAGATCATAAACAATGAAGACAATTAAATCGAACGTTGTTTAAGAACGATCAAGAATAATACTTGGTGGTGTTCATTTCACTTGAGTTGGATGCTATGGTGTATGTTGTTTTCAGATTTAATAAACGAACACTTCAGGTGATGTCTCCCGCTATGCAGGGTCAGTGAGACAAGCGCAGGACACGGGTCATTGAATATGCATCACTTCAGGTGGAATACATTTCTGTAAAACGCCCACCTTTCGATGCAGGACTTGTTGTGCTAAATAACAAATGGTAAAGGACGGATAAATACATAACTCCTTATAGCGGGAAATGTTACCACATGCAGTTACATACCTCAGTCCAACACACATTTGTATCACAACACTAAGCAACATTAAACCTGAGTAAATATTGCGGATAGTAATTTAATAGCTATGTTCACTTATATTGATTGTAATAAATATTTTATTTGCGACCCTTGATATGAAGGAAGCAAGGGATGCTGACGATACATATATACGCAATTTAAGTAGAAGACTTGTGATAAACACAAGCATATCTTTTGGAAACAACGATCTTTTCATTTTAAACAACTGCAACATGTTCATAACACACAATGATTTGTGATTATCATTTTCGCTTTTAACAAGATTCGACAATGCATTATTACTGACGTATTGAGGAAGATGCCAGCAGAGACAGTAAAGCGCAAAATACTATAACGGCAGCTATACAATTGGCGGTGAACAAAAATAAGTTTACAATACCATTAGACTTCGTTTTTCTACAAAAATCATTGTCATTTATATTTGTACGCTATTCCCATGATATGTATTTTTTTTTAACATAACACTTTTAAAGGTCACTGAAACTATAGAATGTACTAATAGAGACTAAGGACTAGAAAACGTTTGCATCCAGAACGAAACGATTACTTCAGAATCAATTATACAATCGGTAAATGACATATATATAGGAATATTGTTGCTTTTTTGTACTACTTCTTGAGGAAGAAAATCATCAACATGCAGTTAATAGATCTTTTACGAACGCACACTTGGTTCATCTAGAATGACATCAAGAGTTCTCCAATGCTGTGCTAAAAAGATCTGGAAAATTGATCTTGAAAAGTGTTATAATTGAGCAATAGAACCGATTTTAGTGACAACTGGAGGTGTGCCAAATATGATTTATTCCAAGAGTTTCCTATTGATGCAGCAGTTTTGTACAACCCACTAAGTATTTTATTTATGAACAGCAAACGTAAATAGAATTCAGTAACACAAGAACTGACACCTTTGCACTAATAGCAACTACATGTGGCATGAGTTGAGAATTTCACATCATAATAGACTGCATTGTTGTCGACTTAAATGAGTAAATGTTATAAAATGTATTAACTTTAAATCAACATTAAAGAAAAAACCCATAATCACAGAATTTATTTTGTGTCTTATGTTCAGATGAACTTTCGAAACAACTAGCTATGTTCAACTATATATTATGCTCATAGAGATTATATGTTAGAACTTGATAGCCATGTAGAAATGCATGGAAAGAACTTGATAGCCATGTAGAAATGTATGGAAAGAACTTGATAGCCATGTAGAAATGCATGGAAAGAACTTGACAGCATGTATAAATGCATGGAAAGAACTTGACAGCATGTATAAATGCATGGAAAGAACTTGATAGCATGTAGAAATGCATGTAAAGAACTTGATAGCATGTATAAATGCATGGTAAGAACTTGATAGCATGTACACATGCATGGAAAGAACTTAATAGCATGTAGAAATGCATGGAAAGAACTTGTTAGCATGTAGAAATGCATGGAAAGAACTTGTTAGCATGTAGAAATGCATGGAAAGAACTTGTTAGCATGTATAAATGCATGGAAAGAACTTGATAGCATGTAGAAATGCATGTAAAATCTTCATATCATGTAGAAATATATTGGAAGAAACTTTATGACGTAAGACATGTATTGGAAAGAACTTCATTACGTGAATAATATGCGAAGTGATTAATCGTGGATAGTCTTTGCTTGCATTAAGTCAGTTATAGACTGAATAGCGAAACCTTTGAACTCCATTGTTATTATCTGTGGCACATTCCTGTTTAATTAGACTTATGATAGAATCGTGTTATTCACAGATTGAAATGTGATGATTATACAGCCTAGAAACAAGTTTGAAAAGTGATTAGAGCTATGTGACGATGTTCACCAAGGTACATCTTTTTTACAATTGTTGACAGTTGCAACCTTTACAGTGTAAACAAAAAAGCAACAAGCCTAAAATACTTAGCATTTAGTGGCAGACGCTTCGATATATCATTTCGGATGATGAAAGAACAACTCATTAATCAAACATTTTACAGGAAGGACAAAACAACAGCGGAAACTGTATTTGAAACAAAACATACTTTAAAACAGAACAAAGGAAAAGTACCTTTAATTAGACTTCAATATCCCTTAGAACAGACTGTACTTATGTGACAGTAAGGTAATGAGTTTACATTGTAAACCAAGAAACAAAGCAAATGTTTCAAAGAAATCTATCATGTGACGCGATCATGTGACGAAATTCTCCGTCACTGTAAACAAAATCTTAAGTGTAGATTTGTTTAGAAATAAAATTCAAAAGCAACTTTCATTTAACAATATATTTATAAGTTTTGAATATTTTTAAATTCCTTCCTTTTTAGTCCATATATGTTTTGAATAAAGATCTTTGTCATTACTATATTTGTACAATAATTATGTGATGCTTGTATTTTCTCTTACACACACCCCCCATTAGGAAATCATTGAGGTTGATATACCTGAAATATGTTCAGGCTTGTCGCAAAATCACGAGCTTGCTTCAATATCACTCTTCAATGTCTGACATTATTAGTTTTATATATTTCTGTAGCTGAGTGGTCAAAAGCGCTGACCATTACGGATCACCTCTGTCTGCGTGAGTTCGAGTCCAGACTCGGCTAACGTGGGTAAGTGAGAAAGCCTGCTTGAGCTTCTCCCGTCGGATTTTGCCCTAAAGCTGCGACAATCGAAGCGTTTACTTTGGCGTATGTCGAATTTTTGCCCTAAAGCTGAGGCAGTCGATGGGTTTACTTTGGTGCATTTCGGATTTTCACTTAAGTCGAATGCGCCAAGTTGACGCATGCATGCGCCACTTTGGTGTATTTATATAATGCCATTAAAAAGGTACGTCGATTGTTATTTTTTAATGAAAAGCTGAAAGAATACGTATTATGAATTGATTGGTTACATTTTAGATCGAGTGGAAGGAAATATTTAGTCTAAACCAAATTGGAATAAACTTTGTATTGAATTGTGATAAGGTACTTGTCGTGGGTCGGTGGTTCTTTCCGGGGTTTCCCAGGGTTCTTCCTCCACCAATAATACTGACCACCATGTATAGCCTATCGTGTGCTGAAAATGATGTTATACCCTACAATAACAACAACAACAACAACAATATTTCTGTTTGTCGGGCGATATATTGATAACAACATAATTCAGTTCCACGAATCAATCCACATCGTTCTAGTTTAAGGGACATAACTCCTTTATATGCTATAGGCAATGATTGAATAAGTTGTCCCTAGAGCAAATGATATCCCAAAAATTGCTGTGATCATACTCTGCAAAGATTTAAAGAATAAAACCGTCCTCTCCCAAGAAAGACGAGTGTACGAATAAAGATAATTGTTTTAACACCATTTGATTCACATATTTATGATAGGAAACTTTAACATGACCAGGACTCAAAGTACAAATTTAAATATTGCAATATTTCCCCTGCACATGGTCTGAAGTGTCTTGCGCTTGGTGTAATTAATATAGCCAGAGAAAAGTACACTATATCCCAGGAGTTTTCCCAGGCAAACTTATATACAGCACCTTTATATGAACCCGATAAAACTAGTTCAGCGAATAAGCACTTGATTACGGAATATCCACTGCTCTAAAAGTAATAATCTAACTCCATTGTATATTAAAATACATTTTTATGGATACAATGCATGCGAGGACTCAATAATTTCATCAAAAGAACATTTTTTTATTGGTAGTCGCTTCAGGAAAAAATGTTGCGGTGTAGTATTGATAGTTCTTGCTGCGCCATTATTGTTAAATGCTGATCAAATAGAGACAATTCTTTTACACAGTTAAGGGTGTCCCATGTTTCATAAAGTTACATATAACGATAAGGAAGCGGGAATACAATTTTGATCCAAGCATAACTAACTCAAATCATACTGATGTGATAAAACAGAATTGTATGGGGAAACAAACTCTTGTCACGAAACAAATGCATGCCAGTTTCATGAAAAGCTCTCAAACGGTTTAGGACATAATAATTGTAGAAGAGACCTATTCTTGTCATTATTTTTATTATTATTATTATTGATATTATTATTATTATTATTATTATTATTATTATTATTATTATTATTATTATTATTATTATTATTATTGATATTATTATTATTATTATTATTATTATTATTATTATTATTATTATTATTATTATTATTATTATTATTATTATTATTATCATTATTATTATTATTATTATTATTATTATTATTATTATTATTATTATTATTATTATTGATATTATTATTATTATTATTATTATTATTATTATTATTATTATTATTCACAGAGTTGTCATCAAGTCATTCAACTTATTAACAGTATACCTTCCTTCTAATCAGAACTGCAAGTACAAACCGAACTTAAGTTATCATTAACGACAGTGTACTATTTATTATACATATGGCATCATTCTTCAGCTTATTGAGATATTAAATGCTTTCTTCTTAGACACTAATATTTAGTGTGGGTCTAAATGTGCTTATTTTTAAAAAGCAAATATCTTTTAGGATATGCAATGAGTATTATCGAAAGTCTCACAGACCATATTTGTATACCCTGTAACAGCCAGAGTTATCTTATGCTTGCGTGTTTTTTTTTTTTTTTCTTCTGGTATTGTGTCAGAGTTCTTGAAAATGGTACATAATTGGGATAACCCGAACAGGAAATAGAGATAAACTGGTAAATCGGAACAGGATAAATTTCGTCTAGCCATGGTCAGATTGTATTATTAGAGGAGTTTTTTTTTAATGGGTTGAGATATATGACAACCTGCAACTCAAATCACTAATGAACCTCATTGTCATTTTTGCTGTTATCATCGCTGTCATTTCCAAAATATTGAACGAGATGCAAGTTTTGAACAGGGTATGGTTGTATGCAAAAATCGTTATTCAGAATTTCCATAAGTACCTATGACAGAAGTACGATGAGTTTATTCACTAAATACAACTGAGCACAGCCTTGTTTGTGACATGAAACTACGTTTACAGTATAGCACAATCTCGTCCACTAGACGGTGTAAAAAGTGAAGGTTTCGTCAAGGTTCAGTTGTGTGTATTTTTCTAAAACACTCCTCCTATCACATCTGCTCTCTATTTTGTTTATTGTGAGGAGAGGTGTATCGAAACTGAATTATATTCAGCTTTTCACATAATCCTTACCTAGAATTTTGCAGCCGAGCTGCAAATCCTCAGTTTAATCCACCACCCGCACAAACTTCAATAGCACTGAGATCCACCCTAATGAAAATTACTGTGCATATGTCCATAGACCGCTCCACCACAACCATACTCATATATCTAATTCAACATTACAAAGGCACAAAATAATTACCACATAATAAATATTTTTTATTTTGTTTTCTTTTATATTTGGTAAGGAGAAGATAACTATAAATATATGCATGGCCCTAATGTTGTTTCATCTGCATGGACTCTTATCACATGTTCACATCCACCTAATCTTTGTTATATCTGGTTTTGTAATAACTCAAACTCGTCTTGTCATGGACTACATCACTTAATCATTGCTTAATCTTTAAATAAATTATTCTACATTCATTCATTTTAATTATATTTTTAGTTGCTTGATGGTGGCTGATATCATCTACGTTTGGGTTAATTGCTCTTTAAATTCAAAAGGTTTCAAGAGCGTCTCGTGTGTAACCGATAGAAGCGATCTGTTGTGTCCTTCGCATGCTATGAAGGTTATTGTCTCTAACCAGAAAGAGACTGAGGAGACTAGTGTGCCAGATAGAACTGTCTTGAACATTTAGGAATTTCCTGAAAAAAATATACCCAACTTCAATATATCTAAAACAATTAATAAATGATCGATAGGAATAACAAAGGTAATAAAGACTTGTGACCTTTAATTATGATTATTTATTTTGCAGAAAAACAATATCCACAGCCCACAAAAGATCCGGAACCAAGTCATTCCGTGGCACATTCTACTGTAAACACAAGTATGTCTGTAGCGAAGGATTTATAATTTATATATGCCCACATTATACTAACTCATACATTCATACACATGATGTGAAGGCCGTAATAGCTGGAGGTGCTAGTACGATAGCTGGTGATAATCTCAGCATGTTTTAGATTCATTTCTAGATCGAATATATATGCATAAGAAAAAGCACGAAACCAAACAGTTTAGTAAAATTCAAGAAATAATTTATTTCTTTGGAATACGAAGTGAAACTTTGCATAGAATATAGAGGTGTTGTGAATTAAATCCATATTAATCTTCGTAAGTCCAAGGTATATAGTCCTGAATAACTTCCATTGATGTTACGAATGAATTAAATTGTGCCAGTAGCCTTGCATACACTAAACTGTCCACTGTCTTTACGTATGACAATCACACAACCATAAATTCACAATAATTCCAAATTAGTGCCTTAATCCTAAAGTCATTAACCACTTTTTCATTCCAACGAATAATTTAAAAAAATAAAACCTCTGAGATCAACTAAAGATTAATTCCGCTAGACAGATATTAAAATACGAATGAATACTTCTAATGTAGCAACCTTATGACTTGACCTATGTCGCAATAACCAAAATAATCTTAAACAAAATTTCCTTAAAAATTCATAAACTGTTAGGTCTGTATATTTATATTTTAGCAACCAATCTGCAAGAAATCAGGGAGACCATAGAATTTCCAAAGACGAAAAGCAAGGTTATAAACAATAATCAAAAAAAAATGTTTACAAATAATAACGTTTAGTCTACACCAATGAGAAAAAATTAGGAATGTAATAGCTTCTATACAAAATAATCCTTAAAATCTACCTAGAAAAATTAAACTATATATATATATATATATATATATATATATATATAATGATTAAATAAGTATTCTATAAATAATTAATTATAATATATTTAGAATTAATTTAAAGTGCCCTTTCATTTTTAATGAATTATTAAACTTATTTATATGACATTAGTTTATACTTTTACAAGTTAAGTTATTCAGTATATTAGAATAATATAAAATATTCTTAACTATTTTGTAAATAGGGGACATAATTAAAAAACAAAACAAAGAAAAGATAAAACCCCATTTAGGTTAATGAAGATATATATTTATTTGTAACAATAAAATGATTGAAGAACAAAAATATTTAAATTGTATCTTGACAGACGAAATTTGTTGTCAATTTATCATACATACATTAAACATTTTAATTATCAAGTAAAATAGATTCATATGCGATAAATATCCAAATTATCAGTTTGACTGAATTACAGAAGCATCCAGATATTGATACTCAGAAAAAAATTAAAATAACAATAAGTACAACACTTTCGATCACTCAGAGGAATAATTTAGAAACGCCATGATAATTTTATTACGCTTGTTTTTCAATTGTTTCTGTCGCAATAAAATAAATAGCATTTGATTTTGCACAATTAGTATCACAACTCAAATAAAGTTTATTTTGTATTATTACTATTGAACGAAGTAGTTTCATTATTAAAATGACAGTGCGAACACCAGGGTCTATACGTTTAGGTGATGATTCCTTTTTACACATTTTTTCCTAATTGTCATTGTTTGATTATAGATAAAACATTTTCAATAGCAAAGGCGATGTCGTCCACATTCAGATTCTTTGTTTCATCTTTGTGTTACTATTTTATGCAAATAGAATACCTTAAAGGTACCTCAAAGCAATGTCCTACAGAGTAACGACATGATCTTACATTTGCAGGTACATCTCCGCAAAATATTAGTCTGGATGTACAATTTGAATCAGCTTCCCATGAAGTAGGGACGAAATACATTGCAATAATCACTGCAATATCTCTCATTGCAGCAGTCATCTTGGGAAGTTTATTTATATTCTGTGGTAAGTTTAGAATATAATCTAAGAAGCTGTTGTGGATCATTTTTTCGTACATTTTTTTGACACTACATTTAATAAAGTTATGCGTTTAATTAAACTTATATTGGATAAAGTCCTTCATATATGTGTGTATGTATGTGTATATATGTATGTATGTATGTATGTATGTATGTATGTATGTATGTATATATATATATATATATATATATATATATATATATATATATATATATATATATATATATATATATATATATATATATATATATATGCAATAAACTGACGACGAACAGTACGAAACTAGTAACTAACTAGCCTAAGCGGTTTCGACTCTTAATGAGTCTTTTTCAAAGGCAAATACAAAACATATATACGATAAACAAATAAACACAAAAACGTTGTGTTTGTAAACTTCTACAATGCTGTCTTCACATGTGCTAAAACTATAAATATAACCAGCTTGTATAGACTAGATGCGGAAACTGAAAATGTTGTATAATTCCCTAAAAGTCTACAAGCCAAAGCGACATCTATTTTTACTTTTTGTACATATGTAACGCAGATTATATCCCGGATATTTGATTCTATACCGGTTATTCTTATAGCAAAAATTGAAGGATAATAAGAAGATTTAGAAAATGTTAAATTTTACTAGTGCATAGTTTTCATTTTCTAGTCTTCTTGGTTTAGACCGCTTGGTTTCAATGTTCTAAGGCGGCGTATCCAGTATGATTCCTTTTCCTTCCTGGTTTCGGAACTCCAGCTGTGGTTGTTAGCAATAGCGATAAGTATTATATCACTGAAAGTGTGGCCAGGGGAGGAGAAGTGTTCTGCGACCGGGCTTCTGTACAGCATTTTTGTCATCCAACCAGATCTATGAAGGTTTATCTTTTTGTGTAGCTTTTCAGTTTCTCCGACGTACTGAAGGCCACAGATCTTACATGTGATGAGATAAATCACATTCTCTGTTTTGCACGTTTTGTTTGGACCATGTATGTTTAGTTTTTCTTTAGTCACTGTGCTAGTGAATGTCTTGGTCTCTATCATATGTTGACAGGTTTTGCATCTTTTATCGCCACAGGGTCCAGATTGACTAGGTTGGTTTTGACTAGCGATTGGCGTTAGCTTTGCCCTGACTAGGATGTCCTTTAGGTTTTTTGGTCTCCGGTAAGCTACTATAGGTTTGTTCGGAAGTATTAGGTTTAGTATGTCTGACGATTGCACGGTTGGCCAGTGGTTTGCGATGATTTTACCTACTTTGGGATTGTCTGGGTGATAGGTCAGAATAAATGGTATCCTATCAACCTTTTCTTTCTGTCCATATCTGAGTAGGTCATCACGGTTTGTTTGTTTGGCCCTTTGGATTGCCTCCGCAATCAGGTCTTTGTCGTAGCCTCGGTAAATTAAATGTTTAGCCAGCTTTTCATAAAGGACAATATGACATTAAAGCCAAGGTCAAAATGTTTCCAGTTAATAAGGCCAAATTCAGTCATAATAAAGAAGGGCATGCATGTAATTGGTAATTACTTACAATGCGATTGAATACTACAGCTTGTATACAACTTTCACAAGGACAAAGTCCATACCTACAGTGTGTGCGAATGTTAAAAGGATGAATTCCGTATCTAAAGTGTCTCGGAAAAGGTCAATGATCGAAGTTACTGTTGAAAACAGACGATACAGCCTAATGCTTTGCGAATAATTCCGTATCTCCAGCAAGTTTCTTAATAATTTGATGTTGGCAATAATTTGATGTTGGCTCCACCACAACCATACTCATATATCTAATTCAACATTACAAAGGCACAAAATAATTACCACATAATAAATATTTTTTATTTTGTTTTCTTTTATATTTGGTAAGGAGAAGATAACTATAAATATATGTTGTAAAGAAGTACATTTTTGAGTTGTGAGTATATAAAAATATAATTCTTTAGTTTTCGAGCTAGCACATGTCTTCATAATCATCTTGATATAAATGTACTTGTTGATATAAATGTACGAGTTATTTTCTTCAGCAGTACGAAATAAGCGGTCGCAGCATGTCCAAAGTGTTCGTTTGGAAATGCTATCTGATACTTCCGAGGAGAATACTTCTTGCATCCATAGGCCACGCAGACCGCGTGTTTCCAACGCTGAAAGTCTCCCTGCGAGGCGCGCTATGATGGAATTCAATCCTAACTATGACTTTTCTGTGGCCAAGTTTCCAGAACAACAGCTTCGTGAACTCCCTAGAGATAAGATCACAATAGTTAGGTAGGTATGAATTGCTATGAGTTTCCACTGTACTGCTATAATTCTGGCCTCGAATCCAACCAAACTTGTGAGTTGATTTCTTGAACAATAAAATCACTTTCCACACAATCCGATTGGTACGAGGCTGTAGTAATGTTTCAATAATTTATTTTCCAACGTCAGTAAAAAAAAAAAGACTTCTTCTGGTCCAGCTACAATTATTTTTAATGATTAACCTTATCCTTCGAATTTTATCAAATCAAAAAATAGAATTTAAAATATTTCGATTTTGTGATTGATACAATAACATGTTGTGTGAGTATGAATTAGCATGGCACGGGAGTTTGATTGCTGTGATTATGGTTTTCATTGCATTCAGTATATAGGTGTAATTAACGTGAGCCAAGCTTTAGTAAGTAAAAATGAAAGAATCAAATTTTGAATATGGTCATATAAAGAGAATAATTGTTTTATAATCTCTTCTTTGTTAGCTATTTATAATAAATCCCGCATCTTGTACGCTTGATTGCTTTAATGCATGATACTCCAGCAAAGCCTTCTGCAAAATATTATTTTGATGGTTATGACTTTTCTGAACAATGCACAAACAAAATTCTAAACACGAATACATAACACGAGTGCTATCGTCTCATTTAGTAGTTCCCAAACCCTAGGTCGCGACCAAAATAAGGGTAGCGATGACATTATATAAGGTAGAGAAACTAATAAAAATTTACAAACTGGGTCGTCTAGCTCAGAAAATCTAATTTTTAGGGTCGAGGACAAAATAGGCTCGGAACCACAAGTCTAATCTTGATTATTTCCATTTCATTAAATGTCTAACATGGAGAAAATAGTATGTAATTAAATTTGCTTATGCTTGTTTGAAATATTATTTGAAAACTAAAATTTCCATCTCCAAAAGGATTAACTCTCATCGAAATTTAGTGCTTAAATCAGTGTAAAGTTTCTATGTCGAAATTACAGACTGCATTACATTCCTTGATTACGGATGCTGGTATATGATACGCCATTCCAAAACTCGTCAATCTTCAACTACTAATTTATATCGATGGAATGTTCAAATAAAGTTTAAAATAACATATTTATTTCTTGCAGTATTGGGTATGATATTGTCATCAAAAGCATATTAGTGGCATATGTTTTCTTATTTTCTGGAGATTTTTTAAGGACGAATTGTGCAAACATTTGTCGTGCAGAGAGAGAGAGAGAGAGAGAGAGAGAGAGAGAGAGAGAGAGAGAGAGAGAGAGAGAGAGAGAGAGAGAGAGAGAGAGAGAGAGAGAGAGAGAGAGAGAGAGAGAGCAGTATATGTCTGGTTATCTTTAATATGGTATGAATATTATAATGAAAAAACACGCTTGTTTTGTTCTCTGTTGCAAAATTAACTTTGTATGCTATTCGTATGACCAGATCCAAACCTACCTATAAAGAAACATTCTTTCGCCGTTTTCTGTTTTCATGTTTCCTTTGTAAACTGTTTACCAGATTCCTCAGGAAAAATGAAAGCAGAACATGGCGAATGAATATTTCTTTATAGTGGGGGTCGTTTTGGTTAGATCAGTCGCATATAAATGCAGTTAATAATGTCATTTATATATATATATATATATATATATATATATATATATATATATATATATATATATATATATATATATATATATATATATATATATATATATATATATATATATATATATATATATAGATAGATAGATAGATAGATAGATAGATAGATAGATAGATAGAGAGAATGAGATAGATAGATAGATAGATAGGTAGATAGATAGATAGATAGATAGATAGATAGATAGATAGATAGATAGATAGATAGATAGATAGATAGATAGATAGATAGATAGATAGATAGATAGATAGATAGATAGATAGATAGATAGAGAGGGAGAGAGGGAGAGATAGATAGAGAGAGAGAATGAGAGAATGAGATAGATGGATGGATGGATGGATGGAGAGAGAGATGGATAGATAGAGAGATGGATAGAGAGATGGATAGAGAGATAGAGAGATGGATAGAGAGATAGAGAGATGGATAGAGTAATAGAGTGATGGATAGATAGATAGATAGATAGATAGATAGATAGATAGATAGATAGATAGAGAGATAGATAGATAGATAGATAGATAGATAGATAGATAGATAGATAGATAGATAGATAGAGAGATAGATAGATAGATAGATAGATAGATAGATAGATAGATAGATAGATAGAGAGATAGAGAGATAGATAGATAGATAGATAGATAGATAGATAGATAGATAGATAGATAGATAGATAGATAGATAGATAGATAGATAGATATGGTTAATATGGTTAATATATAGTATCTTAAATATTCAGCATGATTGGGCAAGGTGCTTTTGGAGAAGTATATGAAGGGAGACTGTTTCAGATATGTCCGAGGAAAACGGAACTCCCCGTTGCTGTTAAGGTAATTAGTGCATCACATGTTAAGTTCCTGAGTGCCGTTTGGCTAATTACTTCGATTTATTTTAGTACAGTTTGCAATGTCCTCATAACTCCATGATACCAAACCTGGTAAATAGTCAATACTAGCAATATAAATAAAACACCTAGCTGGAATACGTGGTTTTCAGAATCATTGATTCTTATTAAAGTGAAAGAAAATACTTCAATTCGTATTTTGCGCCCATTAGCCTGAAAGTCGTACCATTGTTTGTCGCTTTTTTTGTCTTCGTATAGAATAGCAAAATTGTATTATCATTAGAAATGACACCTAATGTGTCTATGGATTGAAAAAACAATATTCTCTTAGACTTCTTCATACATTTTAATTCTTTACCTGATGCATTATTCTTATAAGCCCTAAATCCAAAGTAATTTATTACAAGATGTTTTAATTTGTACGTCATAATATGTTTGAAAACTGACGTCATAAGATGAAGATTTTCGCGCATAAAAATAAGAAATCGCTTCCTTTCTGATGCTTAGGTGTGTACTTTTTCAGAGCTTGCCCCCTCTAAGCACAGAACAAGCAGAAATGGATTTCCTGATGGAAGCGGTCATATTAAGGTTTGTATCTTACTTCATCTCCTTTACATTTACCACTATTGAATACTCATTTTAGCTGCTTGACATCGACACAGTAATTACATTTAATATGACAATACATTGCTCTACATTTATATGGAAGCCATTTTGTCAGAAAGAGATTTATTATCAATCTACACAAAGCACGTGACCATGTCCTGGATGAATGTGACTAACGTTTTTAAACGGTTCTATCTGATTAAACATAAACAAACATAACAATTCCCGTAAGTAACAAAAAATAAACCCTCAAAGCTTCTAAGTTTTAATAAATTCACAACCGAGCACGCGTTTATCTACTTCTTTAGTCTGTTAGAATTATTTATTGGTCTTATTCTAATGCTTTCGTTTTGAAATTAGAAAATTGTTTATCGCTCATGTAATAATTGAAGTGTTTTTGTAATATAGAGGCAATTATCGTTCCAAGACTGAAATAGATTAAGGCAGATAAATAGGTGTAGTTATAGGCACAGTGATGCATATAAACATATATAGGAACACAAATATATAAGCAACATTGCTCAGCATGTTCACTACAACTTACTAATACCACCTCTATAACTGTTGTACGCGTTATGTTCATACCTGTTTGTTTGTTTTTCTTTCATATATCTCTCACAGTAAGTTTAATCACCAGAACATCGTGAAATGCTTAGGCGTCTCTTTTGATGAACATCCTCGCTATATTGTTCTGGAGCTATTGGAGGGAGGCGATTTAAAAACTTTCCTGCGAGATTCAAGACCAATGAATGTGAGCCATAACTATTTAAAAGAGAGAGAGAGAGAGAGAGAGAGAGAGAGAGAGAGAGAGAGAGAGAGAGAGAGAGAGAGAGAGAGAGAGAGAGAGAGAGAGAGATTGTTAATAACTTCTAAAGTATGTATTGTTATTACTCATTATCCCTCTCTTGTACAGTGTAATTACAACCAGGAACATTATGAGGAAAATTGGAGCTAAATAAAGTACGAGAGTATTGAATAAATAAAAAACAAACACGTGAAATGTGTGTAATTTCTTTATGATATGAATCGCATTATGCCAACAATGTTGAATAAATAAATTGATGCAACAGGTAATTTTTCACATATATTAGAGTTTGCGAGACTATGAAACCTAACAAGATATTGTTAAATAGTTACTTTGCGTTTTTCTTGCTGAGAAGATCAAGAGAGGAAACAGAGACAAGACCATTGTAGCTGTACACGCGACAAAACTTGAAACTTCTTGTTAAATGTTACAACACAATTTGCTGTATGAAAAGTCAGAATCACACTGTAATAATTCAATTTAAAACAATACAGATTGGAGTTATGCTTTGTAAAATACTTTTTTTTACTAATTAGTTATGAACTGTTTGTTTTTGTAGGACCAAAGAGCTACTGTTACCGTCTTAGATTTATTGAGACTAGCAATCGATATTGCTAAAGGCTGCCAACATTTAGAAGAGAAACATTTCATACACAGGTAAGTTTGGTCCAGTCGGAATAATCTTATTAGACATAAATATCTCTTGGGATTTTTTTTTATACAACTTGTAAATTTTTTTTTATATTTTCGTCGTCAAGACTTTTAAAATATTTTTTTTTTAAATAAACGTTTTGATTCACTTAACTCCGTATGTAAAGAATAACAATCTACTGGTGCGTTATGATAAGCGAGGAAAATAAAATGCCATCACAGGTGAAATACAAAAGTAAGCGAAAACAACAAAAAAATTATGCAATAATTTGTAAAACCTATTCAATTTGAAGATTGCGTACCTGATTTGCATTAGTATTGTATTTCCTTATTCTCTTTCAAATGTCATACAGACCAACTTGTAACATACAATTAACTGCTAACTGCGTAGACCCAGACTATTTCCAAATGTATTCTTTAATATTTTACTCCATCTCTCTGTCTATGGTTGGTTCTACTTCACAGCTTTCACATCTCCTTACATGTATCACTTTTCATATGTCATTAAGAGGATCTAGTATAAAGGCTTCATTGTGAATCTCTTGTGTTGTTCATTGTCAGGGACGTCGCAGCTAGAAATTGTCTGTTGACTACCAAGGGGCCTAGCAGAATGGCGAAAATTGCTGACTTCGGAATGGCCAGAGATATCTATAGGTTAGCTATAAACAATTGATGCCTATAATGTTTGTATAAATGTGTGTACCACTTAGATTTCATCCTTCTCACCCAGAAACCTATCTACTTAAACGCCTTCCTATATTCACTGAGAGAGAGAGAGAGAGAGAGAGAGAGAGAGAGAGAGAGAGAGAGAGAGAGAGAGAGAGAGAGAGAGAGAGAGAGAGAGAGAGAGAGAGAGAGAGAGCATTATATTCTTTTTAGCATATTACATGTGCTTATCTTCTCTATAAAATTTTAAGTTATTTGTTAACATGAGCATCACCACTGTTAGCTGAAAGCTTAGTTCGCTTTTTGTACATGTATATGTTAGTATAATATTTGTGATCTTTAATTTCACCGCTGTTTGAATTTCTCACCGGTAAAACCAACATTATAATACCACCAAAAAAAGATGTTATACAATATGTATAACCAGGACTGCAGGTCACCTGTCATGAAACTTAAGAAACTAGATAATTTACAATAAAATTTATCTTTGCCCTTCATTCAGGTCAGATTATTACAAAAAAGGCGGAAAAGCAATGCTTCCAATTAAATGGATGCCACCAGAGGCCTTTTTAGACGGTGTGTTTACGAACAAGACAGATGTTTGGTAAGTGTTTTTTAATTTATTTATATGGACCTAAAGTCTTTCAAAGGAAAATAATAGAAATTATGGACATTTTATACTTTTATGGTAAACGATCTGCACTTTGCCATTAAAGCACAGGCCGAATGATTTTCAGACAAGGATGGGAGAATAAAAGGAAAGAATGAATAAATGTAATTCGGACCTTACTTTACCTGCTACCTCCGCTTTTTTACACGTTCCAGATTATCAAGCAAAATGCTTCATCTTTTTAAAAAGAAATTGCAAAATATTCCTCTAAACAATTCCCCTCTCTCCCATCTGATTCCTCTGTACGAAGAAGTCATTGTCTGAGTATAAAATGTTTTTATCCTGAAAATATCCTTCCTGTCTTCTCTTACGACTTTGAGGTCTTAAGATAATAAGTAATATAAAAAAGTATGAAGCAGCAAGCTTTGTAAAAGTCAACAATTGATTTCTCTTGAATACAAAGTGAAACTGTAAATAATGAACTTATGGTCTTGAAATTAAGTCCTAAATAATCATATAATTACTAACACAAGTCTTAAATAATAAACTTTTAACTAAACTTTAGTGGTATTCCAAATGATTTCCAACGCTCTAGGTGTTGATGTGCCTGTAGTTGCCAGTAGCCTATAATGTACTAATGTATCAATGGACTGGATTTTTATTATGCGCCAACAGTCTTTTGTTAAATCACAGTAATATAATCCAAGGTTTCCTTGTCTGACTTCATATAATATATCTACCTAAGAATGTTATTGAGCACTTTGTATTTAGAGAGAATTATTTCCACCAAATCAAAATCAGAATACAACAATATAAATGGTTTCTGCCAAGATGTCATCGCATGATTAAATAAACTTTTCCAGTAATCAAATTATATTTAAAAAAAACTTAGACACAAAACAGTAACCTGGATAAGGGACAAAAGTTCAGTTCTAGCAAATTCAGAGTTGCAATTACAAGGCCTGTTACTAAAACTATAAAAACAAACATGGTAAGCACAATGTACTTGGTTCAAAACAAGATAAATATTTTTATTTTTACTGATAATGATCCTGATTTAAAACCAACACTTACAGAGAAAATGTTAGCTATGTATTAGTTGCTTACAAAATTTAAAATAAAAATGATTTTGGTCAGGTAAACAATAAACTTGAATTTGGACATCGATTGAGTTTCATTGCTTGTAAATAACGGCGTGATCGTGAGTGCGTCTGATGTGTATTTTTAAGTTTTATCATTTTTTTACCAAACTGAAAGAGACTTTTTCTCGCTATGCGCTATGGCAAAGTTAGGTAAGAATTTCTGTGGAACGTTTATTCAGAAAGAACTTGAACTTGAATAAATGATCCAACGCATAATGGAAACCATCATTATTAACCTGGATTCATGAACAGGACATGAAACTGCTTGAGTAGCATCCAACCATTTTTCTATTTTAATTGGACGAATAAACACTGGTGAGAAATCATTAAATTAAACGCATAGTCAAGCATACTACTTCGTAAAAAAATTATTCAAATAAATATTGTTTGCGACATATATTGAAGCACATTATAAAATATGGATTTTTAAAAAAAAATCATTAAAGTAAGCAACTTCAATTTACCTTTGGAAGTAGCAGCGTGTTGATGTGGCTGGGTTGATTTGCTGCTGGTGTTATCTTTTATTGATTTATGCCCCATAGCACATACACACATTAGTGACTATTAGGGTAAACGTTCGGTCATGGAGTATCGAAGAAGGTGATCTATCTGTCTATGCATTGTATATACAATAATAAATATTTATTGTATATAAAATAATATATATGTATTGTATATAAAATAATATATATGTATTGTATATACAATAATATCTATGTATTGTATATACAATAATATCTATGTATTGTATATCCAATAATACCATGACCAGCTTAATAGTAAGACCCTAATGCATATGGTTTTGAAATTAACAACTAACTGAGCTGTTCTTTACAGACGTAATAAGAACATAACAAAGCTGTGATCTATAAGGTATCAAAAGATTACGTGGTATTGATAATTGTTGGAGATTTTATAAAGAAAACAAATATTCATGAAGTGACAAAGTTGCATGATCGTTATGTATAGCCTTATCATATACAATTGTGTACAAGCCTGATACAACTGCTTGTATGTATGTATGTATGTATGTATGTATGTATGTATGTATGTATGTATGTATGTATGTATGTATGTATGTATGTATGTATGTATGTATGTATGTATGTATGTATGTATGTATGTATGTATGTATGTATGTATGTAACTGGCCTCGCCTTCTGATACATACTTTGCAATCGATCCAAAAATGTCTGAGATCAGACAAACAGAATATATAATTATTAATAACTAAGAAATCAAGGCATTGTTTCTATAATGAACAGGTCATTCGGTGTGCTGCTCTGGGAGATTTTTACCCTGGGATACATGCCCTATCCAGGCAAGACAAATCAAGACGTGATGCAGTTTGTATCCGCTGGAGGACGGTTAGATTCGCCCACTAAATGTCCCCCTAGGTTGTAAGTATATTATTAAGATCCATAAGTCAAAAAAGTTTATAAACTCTAATGTAACAATGTATGGTTTGTATGAAAATCTAATTCACAATAGGATTTTGTATTTTAATTTTATATTATATTGACATCACATTTTAAGGAAAATTGATTTTTAGCTCGATCTCATAGTAGTTGAGGTAACGTGTGTTCATTACAAGTAAGTGTATCGCTGCATTACTTTCAGTGTCATTGGTTGATTTATGAGAAATTACAATGCAGTTGGTCATTTTTGGAGTAATTTTGGGTAGACACAGTAATATTCCAAATAACTATGGAAAATAAATATCACGAAACTTTACTGCCCATTAGCTAGTACGTCAAACTGAAATTAAATATTTTCTGCATCACCTTCTTTTTAATTTTTTTTAAAGTTTACTTTTTCTAAATTTCATCTCAGATTTTTTATGCATGAGTGTATTACCCGTTTTGTCACACACAATCTAAGAGTCATCATCTGTTACGCTTCATGGTGCTTTCTAAATGGTTTAATTTCTGCTGTGTCAATTACCTCCCCTGGTCTATCTGTCTGAAATTTAACATTAGCATATTGCTATTTTAAAATTACCATCCAGAACCTTGTAAAGATCCATGTTACTCAGAATAAATGAATATTTTACCTATCTTATCGCATAGAATCTAACATTTATCATCTGTTACGTTTCATGTTGCTTTGTAAATAGCTTAATTCCTAATCCAATTGATAACTCTGTGCCAAGTTATTAGTTGGAGAGGATAAGTTACCTCCCTTGGACCATCTATCTGAAATATAACAATACATTTGTTTTTGTTTTTTTAAATTACCATCCAAAACTCTGTAAAGATAAATATCACTTAAAATAGAGTCTCTTTTAAACAGTATCTTGTCAGTAAATTCAGTTTATAGAATGCTAATACATTTTTAAAAGAATGACTAATTATGAATTACTTTTACCTCCTTTTGTTATATGTATCTGGAATACAAATCAGCTTACTGTTCTCTGGTGTTAGTCTGCACCATGAACATGTATTATACTAAAACATCTCGAGCATCAGTGTCTGAACCTGTTTTTGTTTCTCAATAAGATTGTGCTTAAATAAAGTGTTTTAATGTGTACTTTGGGTCATCATTCTCTACTTTTTCTCACTTGTTACACCCATGATGTGAGAAGAATGTTAGTGTCTCTTATAAATAATTTTTTTCCTCTTTACTTTTGACATTTTTGACACCGTAATATTATTATTGTTTATGATTTGAGTTTTTGAGTATGGTTGCAGAATCTGTTTTTTACTTTCATGATTATAGTTTACATTGATTTTTGTGTAATAGTCAGGTCGGGGGGTAAGCACTTTTGATCTTTGTTTGCACACCCCTTCATTAACAAATTTCTTTTGTGACAAGCGATGGAAAGCAAACTAAATCTCTTATCTACTATAAACACTTCATAATATATGATTCAAGAAACACAACATCCAATTAAGAACACTATATGCATCCAAAATATGATCTTTGCACCAGAAATTGATAAAAAAAGACGTGAATTGCATAAGTTGGTACATCTAATTACATAATACCCAATAGTGCTTATTCCATAAGGAAATTATCAGATAACATACATTATTTATATCTCTCTATTTATTCGCTTATCTCCATATGTACTCTTTTAAACTGGTAAACATAACTTACAATACAACGTTCATTCTTATCATTTCTTGGAATTGCATAAGTGTAGATTATTATGACTCTATGTTCCTTGAATACTGATTAGGATAGCATAGTGCATACATGGTGGCCAAGATTCTCAACAAAAAAAAATGTATGAAAAACTGTCTCGCACCATTAATTCTTTTGCAGGCAAAGAATCCGTCCACATGTAGGAGAAATAAAAAAAAGCAGTGTACCAAATAGTTTGCGATGCACAGACTGGCTAGCAAATTGGTTTGATTTTCTTCCATTATACGTTTCATAAGCTTCAATATGTGTATTATAGCTGACAATACAATATTTGTCTTTATTTGGATGTAATGTATTTAACTTTCAGCTGACTAAATACTACATAGGTTTTAAAAATACTACTGATGTGAATTTATGTTTTTAGGTGCGGACCAGGGAGTCCTCATGTTTACAGCACAAGGTGTAAAAAAGTGTGCGAAACCTTTGTTTATCATGGCTAATAAAACGTTTGCAAGCTCTGGTGAATCGAACGATGTGTTGTTTGTATCTAGTAAGAGTAATTTCTATGTAAATGAATTAGTAGTGAGATAGGTATGTGCACTGTCTTCTTCAGATACAAGATAATGATCATGTGCTGGAACTGTGTCGCCGACATCCGACCGTCATTTACAGAAATTTTGGAACATCTAGGGATGTGCTTACAGGTAAACGATCAAAGGTGGCAGTTACAACTCTCTCTCTCTCTCTCTCTCTCTCTCTCTCTCTCTCTCTCTCTCTCTCTCTCTCTCTCTCTCTCTCTCTCTCTCTCTCTCTCTCTCTCTCTCTCTCATATACAAATATACATAATATGAACATAGATAGCCTGGTCTTTCCAATATCCCAATGTTTTTTGCGCTGAGTCATACCCAATCAGTCTGCCCATCGATCAATCTAGAATTATGTTTCCGCTCGATACATTTTAAAGAACTTCATGCATTGAAAAGGAATCAAGAGGAGGCTTCATGTTGCAAAAGCCTTGGTCAAATTCAATTTTCAACACTTTATTACAACATTTCTTGAGTTATGACCCCATTTAACAGAGAATTTAGCCCTTGTATAGCCATCTGACATGATTATTCAGTTTTCTCTGATTGAATAGCATCACAGGAAAAACCGGTAATTACATAAAGACTCTGATCATACCCAATTAAAATTTAGAAATGCTAAACACCGATTTGTTTTAATGTTGCCCTTTTGGAAGCAACATATTTGTTATCAATATTAAAAATACCACATAACGATATTTGCAAAGAATTATCGTTATAATAAAATACAGCGAAAGCATTTTAATTAACAATTATCGCTAGTTTTTCTTCAAAATAATTTAATATCAAGATTTATTTTTCATTTGTGTAAGAAGGTCAAAAGTTAATGTACAAAAGGTTGTAGAATAAATAACTGGAAAAATATTTTAAAACAAAATGATTGCTATGCCTGACAGAGTTAGACCCCCTACCTTCATTTCAACATAATTCGTTATCTTTCGAACAATGATATCAAATATTTAATTATAACACAATACCTACTTTAAAATTGCATTTATGTTACTAGCCATTCAGCATAATAATCGTCTAAAATAATGATGATTTAAATAACATATTAGTTTCACAAACCCTCTACCCCACCCCTACCAAAAAAACCCAACTCAGTCCCCTTAAACTGTGTAGTTGTGGATAAAAGAGTTTCTTTGTAAGGAAAACATAACGAAAACAAACACAGAGATATGTAGAAACATAAAATAAAAGATTTACTGGGCTAGTCTTTTTTCTGCTGGCGCCACGTGTCAGGTTCAAATGGTAGTAACTGACTTCCATTCCTGCTTGAACCAAGATTTTTTTTCAATCGCATAATTTTAGCGAGGGCATGAATGTAATATGGACACACATCTAGGTCTCGAATAGATCCGAAGATGATGTATAATATATATCATTTTAGGGTAAGGAGTAACTATTTTGCATCAAATGCCGATACCTATGGGAAATAATAAATAGAGAAAATGGCAGTTCAATTTTGAACCTTTATTGAGTATTTTGAATGTTGTTACGGAAATGATTATTTTTAATAAGATCATTACTGGAGTGTGTAAGTTGGAATTGTGTTACTCAGAACAATACTAAAGTGTGTAAGCTGGTATTGTATTACTAAGAACCATACTAGTGCGTGTAAGCTAGGGATTGTATTTCTAAAAACAATACCAGAGTGTAAGCTTGTGATTGTATAACTAAGAACTATACTAGAACGTGTAATCTAAGGATTATATTACTAAGGACAAAACAAGAGAGTGTAAGCTAAGGGTTTATTACTAAGAACAATACCAGAGTGTGTAAGCTTGTGACTATATTACTAAGAACATTACTATAGTGTGTAAGCTGTTTATTGATTACTGAGAACAATACTAGAGTGTAAGCTGTTTAATGTATTACTGAGAACAATGCCAGAGTGTTTAAAATGTTGATTGCTTTCATAATGCACTGAATATTAAAACTGACTCAAGTCCAGTACACATTGCAAGTAGGTAAAGCAAGTCCAACATAATATTAAATTGTTTTAGTTTGTGCCCAATCTATTCCTATCATATTGTGAGAATAAAATATATTTAGTACCATGTCCGTTCCACGAGTGCCTATTTGTGTTTATATGAATATTTTGTGTTCGTTAAATTAAACGGAAATTTTAAATATACATTTTTATGCCATTTGTCCTTTTTAAAAGTTTGGTTTCCAAGAAAAAAAATCTGCCACATTGTTTAAAAATAAGGCATATTTTGCTATAAAAGGATACAGTTTGCAAGACAATTTTAATCGGAGAACAACATATTTGCATTTTGGATCCATCCAAACCACCAGATGTCTTATGTTCGCTTGTTCATCCGTCAATTACAGTCTGTTCCAGATTGTAATATTCACGATATCTGAGACAAATTGATAACACCCTTTAAGCTTATATATCAACACTAAATGGTGTTTTGTGCGTGACATCTGCATCCATGTTTTTAAGATTAAGGTAGAAGGTATGTGTTTCCAGTATTTCATTCTGCACTTGAATGCAACATTAAAAATACATGTTTAAAAATATGCGTGTGAATGTATGTATATGGGTTCTATGGGGTCGAAACTCCGTAGAGTACGAATTTAATTTCTCTAACCTGTATGATAGTATTGTTTTACATTAAACTATATATATATATATATATATATATATATATATATATATATATATATATATATATATATATATATATATATATATATATATATATATATATATATATATATATATATATGTGTGTGTGTGTGTGTGTGTGTGTGTGTGTGTTAACTAGAATTCCTATTATGTGTTATGATGTTGCGGATAATGTTGTTTTTAAAGGTAATGTCAAACGTCATAGAGTTGAGACTCTAAGAAAACATAAATTGATTGAATTTCTTTGTTTGTACATATTTGTTTTATAAAAAAGGTGATATGAGAAAACAATTTGTTTTTTTACAGGATCCCGAGGTGATGCAAGCTGATTTACCTGAATGTCCTTTTCCGGTATGCGATTATGTTAAAGATGCATCGACGTTGACAAAGGCGTCAACGCTTGACGTTAGTCGGAATGCTGACTCAACAAACAGCTTCCTGGAGATTCGCCATGATACAGACGAGACCATAAACTGTGCTGATGAAAATGATGGAGGTACCCGTGTCCCTCTGTTGCCAAGTGAAAATGAGACCATGTTTCTAGAAACAAAAGCAATATAATAAAGTGTCAGGTATACTTAACATTGTACTTTCCTTACAAAAATTTGGCCATCGACACCAAAATGTTCAGGACTAGGCCACTCTCAATAGATGTAACTTCCACATGGATCATTTGCTGACGAAACAATTTGGTTTCGATTTGTTTTTGATATCATCACACGTCTTTATGTTTTTATTTATCACCACGCTAATCATACTTACTACCTGGATTACCCACAACCTCACCTCTTAATCCTTGGCGAGGACAGTACTATACAGAGATGTAACAAAGTTTTGATTGCTTATGGACCCAAAATAGCTTTATATTGACTATAAATGAATTACGCTCAAACATAACGGGTACTTTTAACCCATGATCTCGTTGTCCACGGACAAGGACAGACATGACCTATCACTGTCGCTTCACCCTACTCTCAATCTTTAGGAGCTTGTTTGAATAAAGAGAAGAATCATTAGACAAATAAATCTGTCCCCATAAAGATTCTATATTCTGATGGTCATTATTTGCGACAGGTATGTGTATTTACCGTTGTGTTTGGGGAAGCAGTCTGCATTTATCTTATCAAGATGTAAAGGTGGTGCTAGATAAAAATTGAAGCAAACGTGTCCATCAATTTATTTTACTGCTGTTGCAGAAAATATTTAAATCGCAATTTAAATTCTTCCAATTTAAAACAGTAGAAACTTTTATTTGCTCATTTGTCACGAATATAAAGTTGACTTTCTCTGTATTTTGTGGATACCAGTACTTGTTTACATAATCAAGACTATATACAGGGAGTTTGAAACATTCCATTTCACTATCCATTTGAAAGTTTTCACCCTACGTGTGCAATATGTAAATTGTGTATATGTACATGCTCATGAAGTATTACTTGATAGGATTTATAAATGTGAAAATTCAGCTTATATTATCCGTATTATTGATTCATACATATTAAGGAGAGAGAGAGAGAGAGAGAGAGAGAGAGAGAGAGAGAGAGAGAGAGAGAGAGAGAGAGAGAGAGAGAGAGAGAGAGAGAGAGAGAGAGAGAGATTAGTCCCTCATATGCACATTATGTATATTTGTTTCTTACCGTCGGCATATGAATGAAAAGAAAGCAGACATGACACACACACACACACACACACACACACACACACACACACACACACAAATAGAATATAAATAGTAAAGAGTTGTCGGTACTATTTACATAGAGTAGCTCTTTGTTATGTAACATGATCAGCCGAAAATGTGTTTTCATTTAATTATTGGTTGGTAGTTTTAAATGATTAAGTATTGAATAAACTTTCACGTTTAGATATATTACGTAAAATTAACATTTTTGACAGGTTGATTGTCACTATTTAAAAATTGTATTGTTTACACGTGTGTCTAACAAATATAGACAATTAATAGTATTTTTGTGGAGTTGCAAATGACGGTATGGATATATCACTTTCTTTGAAATGTAATATAAATATAATTGTACAGAATATTTGTCAGCAAAGCATTTTAGTGACTATGAATAACATGTGCATGTGAATGTAACTAAATGAACCTTATGCTAATCATTTTAGTTTATATAATGTGTTTGAATATTACCTGTTGATGTACATTGTAAATATACATACCATGTTTCCCGTTGCATTGATATGTTGATATAGGTAGCAATGATTGGTCAGAATGAAGTTTTCCTATCTAGTTATCAAAGTCTACGAAAATGAGATAAACTATAATATTACCTACCTTGTAAGAAAGCTGTATATATTTAAAGATTATACAATAATTTGTTTTAAAAAGCTTATGGTCACCAATTTTAAAGGAATTAGGTGATTCCTTTCTTATTGTCATTTACAACAGCAAGCAAAGCGTTTTCCTCTGACGACTCCGTTACAAACACAATTTGAGTTGAAATACATGCTAATTGCAATATTAAAGCCCTTCTCTTTGGAAACTTATATCTGAAATATCAGTCACTGAATTACTTCACATTAAAAATTAATTTGCAGAAATATACAAGTCACAAACGGAAAATCAAAGAAGTATCTTCATTTAAGTATCTCTTGCATTCGTTTTTCTGTTTTCATCCAGATACTGGTTCTTGAAGATACATTGGTGTTTGCTTTTTAGTAAAACTGAAAATTTATCGGAAGTGACCACAATCAGCACCAATTTTTATAAAGTCAGTTTAAATTTCACTATTAATTTGACAATGCAAGATAAGAGTCTTACATTAATTCATTTTATTATATATAACAAGACCATCTTCTCGCATAAATTCGGGGTTTTATTTTCCCTAAATGCAGATTTGAAATTTTCAACGTGGGAAATAATGAGAAATATCATATTTTAAACTAAGATAAATGCCACATTTAAATCCGAGACGAAAGTTAAGAATATTTCGAATGGTCCTAATCAGCTTGTGATTTGGACAGAATAAGCCATGGTACGAATCAGCCGGTAATTCATGTCGAATTAGCCATGGTCCGAAACAACCTGTTACCGTTTGCATGCACTTCGATGCTCTGACTGCCATTGGCAACGATTGTTTGCACGCACCATTTAAGTGATGCATATCGGACAATTAATGTTTACACAACTTATATTGTACATATTGGACAATTAATATTAGCGCAACTTAAAATGACCTGTTTATGTTCCTACAATCAATTAGTGTCATGGTTTTGGAGATTTCCATTGTAACGTCTGTCCTCTGTGTTCTGTTGCTTAATCTTGTTTAAAATATTTATAGAACATTACTTTGAAAATCTTTCAGCTATTAATATTGGTGTCCTGTGATTAATTTCACTTCATTTATGTATAATAGTATTGGTTCAGTGAAATGTCTTTTACTTGTCATAACTGGGAATCTTATTCACGGAAATAATATGAAGCTTTGCATATTTCAGCATGACATTTAGACTGTCAAACTTTTCAGTTTAATGACATGTATATTTAGATCGTCAAACTTTTCAGTGTAATGACATGTATATTTAGACTGTCAAAGTTTTCAGTGTAATGACATGTATATTTAGACTGTCAAAGTTTTCAGTGTAATGACATGTATATTTAGACTGTCAAACTTTTCAGTGTAATGACATGTATATTTAGACTGTCAAGCTCTTTCAGTGTAACTCATGAAGGTACATTTAGTCTGTCAAGCAGTTACAACATAAGGTCTAAAAGTATATTTATGCTGTCAAAATATTGTACATTTGTTTCAGCATAATACCTGCAGCGATATTTAGGTTGTCAAACGGTTTTGATGTAAGTCCTGGTGATATAATTAACTTGCCAAGTCGTTTCATTGTAATGCCTGAACGTATATTTAGGCTGCCAAACAGTTACAACTTAATGCCAGAAAACATACTTAAGCCTTCCACTGTTTCAACGTAATACCTGGAAGGATATTTGGGCTATAAAGCTTGCCTGCAGTAGTTCCCGGAGGAATATTTAGGCTGTAACGCTATTTCGACGTATTATCTACCCGTATATTTTGGCTATCAATCTATTTCAATATAGAATATACAGCCTATCAAACAGTGTCAAAGCAATGCTTAGAAGGATACATAGACTTTTCAAGCCGTTTCATCTTAATGCCTGGAAATATATTTAGGCTGTCAAACCATTTTGATGTAATGTCTGGCATTATATTTAGTTTGTAAAGCTCTTTCAATGGAATATGCTTAAATGAAAATGCCAGCTCCATAGCAGAAATGAACATTTTAGACTTTGACATAGATAAACTTTAGGACATCTCTATAAAATCGCGATTTTACTTCCTGAGAGGCAGAATTCAAGCCCTTGACATGATTATTGACTATATGCACACATTCAACCATCTTAATCAGCAAAATAATTAATTGCCTGGAATGGCTTGATGTTATAGGATCATTATCAGATAAGGATTCCACTACACGATCCCTAACGCCAAACGTTTGACCAACATAAATCCCAATCCTGTCTGTAGTCATAAATCGTTACCCATATCCTGGCCATAGCTATTCCTCTATCCTTAGCCATCAATCGTGTTCTATCCCTAACCATTTATCCATACTTGGGACCTAGTCCTAACCTGAGCCCGAACCTGCTGTAATGACAGCACTAATACAAGTCCTATAAAAAAATGTTTCTTCAACTTCTTGTGCACATTACAAAGTAGTGAATATTAGTGTATATATTACGTTGCATGACAGTACATTCACTAGTTTTAGATAAATGGACGTAAATCCAAAATCTTAACACTGACAAGTAACACATAAACATTGGCATAAATTAAAAGCGATGGTTTATTTTGAAACATCAGAAGTTTTTAAAACGTAACTTATGAGCTTGTGGGTTTAACAAAATTGACTTCTGAACTATTTTTCAAATACATGTTTTTCGTAGTCATAAGAGAGATAAGCCATACCTATCTCTGGAGTGAAAGAATTTAAATTTCCCAGAACTTATCTATGATGCAACTCTTAATTCCAAGGTCATTTTACAGTTATCAAGTTAATTCAGATGCCATATTAAGGCAAGAAAAGCAATCGATTAGTATGATGCCAATACAGTCTGTTTCAAAATGCTACCGTATAAATCTTTACTGCATATGGTTGTTTTATGAATATTAAATTATATTTGGATTCTTCATGCTTTTAATTTGAGACTTACAAAAACTCTATTTGCCTTTAATGACACATTTTGGGGAGGGAACGAGAATTTAGTGCTCATTCCCATATCGGGAGATCCTTATAGTTAGATTTCAAAACAGTTCATAATATTTTAAACGCAATGTTAGTGATTAGTAAATTCTTCCTATTCCTCTGAGAAGGAGTCAGACATTTATACAAATGGTAAGTGCTGCACATAGGTAATATTTATGGCTTAAAATTGCAATACAATTATATATTACTTACACCTGGCAGAATCAAACAAACCATATGATCCAAATAAGTTCTATTACCAGCATAAGAAAGTGTAAAATTATGTATCATTAATGTATGAATAAATATACCAACCTAAGTGGTTTTTCAATTTGTTTCTACTACATCCTTTTTCTATATTTTGTGTGCAAAATTAACACGCATTCAGTGGCAGACAAAATTGATGCCATATAAGAGTAAGCAAATTATTAGTGTTGATTTGCTCTCTCTCTTTAATATACTTGCTGAAATCTACAATTTTCAAACAATCAAACTGCTATTTGACATGTACATGTATAAGATTGACTCATGTATTCTATCCCTTTATTCCTTTGAACAGACCAACAAGTTGTTCTATTATTTTCTTCTTTCTTTTCTGATATGAATGTTGGCTGAGATCACCAGTGTAACGGACGATTTTTGTAAGGGAGCATAGCTCTTTTATTCAGGCGGATTATCGGGCCGCTCGCTAATAATTAATAAATTTCGAGTAACTTTTCTCCCAACTGTAATTCTTCTAAGACCAACAAGCTGTTCTCTGCCTTTATTGTTTTCTTGTCGGACGTGACTGTAGGCTTAAAGGTGGAAAACAACTTAGTAACTTTACCCACTCGTAAAATCAAACATTGTTCGACACATATACGGAATCAACATCGGTGTGTATTTTAAACACTCGATAGTTATTGCCTCCCTAATATTGTCACCTTCGGATTACCGCTTTCGTGTTGATTTTTGCAGGATGTGTGTCAATTTACAATTATAATATTGCAATATAGTTTTAAAAATAAAATTAACGTATTTGATATCCGTAGTTGTCAGCTTAATATTAAAAATTGAAATTATTATTGTGGTTCCTTGCAACTGAATCCATCTTTCTGAGTTGACCATCTCTATCCTGATCTTTACTAAAATTAAACTGTGCCAAGGTGCTGAAATCAAACAGTCCTGTAACATAACATTAGAAACGTCATTTAAGAGCACATGTGTAGCTCTTTGACATGCTGCAAACAAAGACTACTTTCAGCTCCTGATACATAATATCCAACCAAATGTTTTTATGCTCAGTCTCCGGCTACGGCTGGAAAATATGATATCATTTTTGTGAACTGTTCGACTGCATGCAAACTAATCGACTTTCACAGCATCATTTAACTAACCATTAAACTAAGTATCAGAAAAGAGTGAAAACCAAGTTTTGTAAAATTCAACTACTAATGTATTTTATAGGATACAAAATGAAAATTAAAATATCACTTAAAGTATTGTGATTTAACTCCAAAACAGTCCAAACGATTCTATAACAAGTACAAATGTATGAAGTTCAAATCGAATTCCAGCGGTATTCCTAATACGCTCTAAGTGTTACGACTCTATTTTTATAAACTAATAAAGTAACAGACATAATCGAAACCAACAATACTGAACGAATAATTTATTTATCAAAATTAAAATTGAAAATGTGAGAGGAATTAACAGTGTTATGAAGTGTTCCTAAAATAATCCTTAATAATTCAAGTCCAAAGGAATGAAAAGTGCCATATAAATTTCAAAACCGGAAATATACAGGTTCGCCAAGAATCGTGACGTTGTCAAATTAGTATCATCCAGAACTCTTTTGAATAATTCACAATAGCTCAGGAATAATATAATAGTCTAATGAGAACTGAGTAATCCAAACAGATGTTTTCCTATCAAATAAAATCTGAACACAACATAAAATACTTCTGTAGGATTGATGTAACAAGAACAACATGGGAAGTAAGAATGACTGCAGAATACGAATGAATCTGAATATGTCGTAATATATCCCAAGTGACAGATCTTATTACTCAATCTAATATTTCAAAATACCAATTCATGAAACTAAACCAATCTAATGGAAATTAACTTAATTCGTCTAAGATTCCACTTGAATTGACCGATCTTTCCAATGAAAAAAGCCGAATCTTTTAAAATTATTTAATAATAATTTTATTATTAATAACTGTCACGACGTACATAAGCATCTATTTAAAGATCTCAAAGGATTTTACGTTATTTAGTATTTTGATAAGCACCAATGCACCTTCACCAAATCCAGCTATAGATACTCAGTAAAATTTAGAGCCATGAATAAAAATTACAAAACAATTAGACAAAAACATGTACAATGAGTTACAAAAGATATAGCTATACATAACATAATATTGAATGTGTTGATGTGCCTGTAGTCTCTACGTGGTAACGTGCAAATGGCCAGGCGAGTGACGATATAATAACAGTCTTTGGATGTATCACAATACTACTTTCCAAAATGTTACTCTGAATTCTGCAAATCCTAATTCTGTTACAATATTAAGGAACACTGAGGTTTCTTAGTCTTTTAGTACCAGGTACTTTGCATCTTTCTGAAAAGTCGTCTTCTAATGAAAGAGTTTTAAATTAGGGAGTATAGTGTGACTTTGTTAATTGTCCTTCTCTATTGTGTAAATTTGTCATCATACTTGGTCTCATGTGCCATGACATTCGGAGCAGTCTCGTTTTTACCCATCGTGGATAGGCAATGATCGGGATGGAGATTAGGTTGTAATTAATCCACATGTAACCAGCAAGCCTTGTTTAGATCAAAATGTTGATCCTATTCAAAATGAAGTCAATGATCGATACCCAGCTTGTTTAGTTACTAGAGGTATTGACAAAGAAAGTTATTGAGAATGATGAATGAAGCTGATCAAGAAATTATTCATTTTGCTGGCAGATGTGTTGGTCAGGCTTTTGATGAGGTTATTTATGTTTCTGGTATGGATCAGTTAATATATATATATATATATATATATATATATATATATATATATATATATATATATATATATATATATAGATAGATAACAGTTGAGACCACTTGATGTACCTGCTGATGGCGAGTGGTTATTGAGTTATCAATCATTTTTTTCTAAGTCGTATAGACAGGAAAATCTTGCCCTGGTATATGCAACTAAGTGAACAAGACTTGTTTGAAGATTCTGAATACTTTTTATTGGCCGAAAATTAAATTAATGTTTGTAAATGTTGTAGATTTTGTCTTACATGCCAAATGGTAGGAGACGATATCTAATGATCATCTGCACTTTATTTCTGCATTTGATAAACCATTTAGCGAATTAATGGTAGACTGTGTCGGCTCCTTACCTAAGACTAAATTATGGAACCAATACCTGTTGACCATGGTGCGTGCGTCTACTAGATTCCCAGAGACAGATCCTTCTAGGACTATAACAAACCACAGTAAAAGCTTTAATACAATTTATTTACACAATTGTCCTTCACAAATTAGTCAAATCTGATCAAGGGTCAAATTTTATAACATGGAAGTTTCCAAGAAGAAATGTATGAATTAGCCATCAGGCAACTTACATCTTCTGTCTGTCACACTGAAAGCAAATGAGTTTTAGAAAGATTTATCATGTTTTGTAGTTCAGATTCGGTCATATTGCTTTGATATCAGTAAAAATTTGGACACAAATGTCCATTTACTGTTGTTTGCTGTTCGGGAATCAGTTTAAAATGTCTTTAGGATTTAGTCCCTTTGAACTACTTTTTGGACATAATGTCTTTAGATCATTGAAATTACTTAAAAAGAAGTTTCATTCAACTGAAAATTGAAAATTTATTCGTTTTGACATTGTTATAGATTTTAAACATAAGTTGTCGACGTTTGAGACGTTGCAAGAACTAGTCTTCGCTCTACTCAGTAAAGAATCAAATTATGGTATGACAAAATTTCAAAGAAACGGAGTTTTCAGCCTGTTGTCCATACTTCACAATCCTCTTCAGGCAAAGTAAATAAAATATTAATGGTCCTTAAACAGTTGGAAAGATAGTAAGTGACTTAAATTATATCATCAAGTCTTCTGCGAGGCAAAAACCAAGTATAACTTTGCCATATAAATATATTAATAAGTATATTGATAGAGATAACACTCTTGATCATTTAGTCAATTTCGCTTATACCTGTCCCAAACATTGAGGAATTAAACTGTGAAATGCAGTTGGACTCAAATGACCTTGTCGTTACCAGTCTTCAGAATTTAGAAATACTGAAAATTCTGTACCAGAAATTGTAATATTTACAGCCATAAAAACGTATGAATAAAACAGCCATTATTTGAATATGAGCACTGTCAGGATGTTGAAATTGTATATTCTACACTACACTTGTGAAACAGAATACGTACAGGATAAATCATCTCAAATAGGAATGCTTTAAAAAGAAATTCAGTATTTTCTGGAGAACAATTTCATGAAAAAGGAAAAAGTGACTGAAGTTCAGTATGTAGTTTTGTGTTTAAACTAGATAATACATTAAGCATATGCAGCGAATATAGAAAGATGAACAATGTGTCCAGATTCATTTCCTTTGACAAGAATAGGTGACTGCATTGATGAAATTGGAGCAAAATATCTCATCAAGCTTGACCTTTTGAATGGAACTGGGCAATTCTACTGCCGGATATGGCAAAAGAAACTTTGGCATTAGTTTCTCCCAAGATATAGTAATGCCATTTGGGATGCAAAGTTCGCCTTGTACTTTCCAAACATTTAATGAACATGATTACATCTGGTCTAGATAACTGTAAGACTTACGTGCACAACAATTACGTCATCATCTACAACGACACCTGGAAAGATCACTCGAAAACTATCCAGAGTTTCTTTGGTCCGTTAGTTTTGCTAGACATGTGTTACCTTTGTCAAAGAAAACCCATAGAAGTTAGGTAAAATGTATCTCTCAATTCCATGTGCATGTAAGTGAAAAACAGCTGATGCGATATTTGGGTATGGCTGTGTATTACTGAAAATTATGCTTCAATATTTCCATAACTGATGATTTTCTGTCCAATTTGTTGAGTAAGAAAACAAAGATACATTGATCTGAACAATATTAGGAGATTTTGAAAAGATAAAGCTATTTCAGTCAATCATTTAAAATGACTGCTGATGTGAGTGATGATAAGGTTGGTGGAATATTGATTCAGGAAGACAAAAATAGTGATTATCCAGTGCGCACCAGAGAAATTATTCCACAATAAAGTTATTCAGTTTTACAAGCCCCTTACTATCATTGGCAACAAGAAAGATGAAAAGCAGACCAGCAGGTCAAACAAGGTGTTTATGATCTTCTTTATCTACAAATGACTTATTCCTCCCTTAACAGCTTGAAGCAGAGTGAGTCTTTTTGCTGCGTTAAGTGTTTCATTAGGATTTATTTATTTAAATTTATATCGACAAGACACACAAAGTGCGCATACAGAACATGGACAGAAACAATAATTTGGAATTAAACTAATAAGTGATATAGAACCTTTCGACATGAACTGTTAATAATTCTCTATAATAAAATCAAACTTGGATTTGTTTGACCCATCAAATGTATTTCTTTCATTACACTATCCTGTCCTTGTCCTCTTAGAAATAAAAGCATTTGGAATAGCTTATTCTTGATTCTGTTGCTTATCTTTAAATCTGTAGCAATCAGAAAAAAACGTGCCCTTTCTTCCTGAAATAGATGCACATAGGACAAGATTTCTGAAACTTGATACCTTACCAGAGTGAGACTTGGAAGTGTTCGAATGAGATCTTTGTCAAATAGTTGTTCTTTTCTACAAGAAAATTTTACATGGATTTTGCACATTTTCCTTTTCTGTAACTCATAAACCTTTGATATGTCTCAGGCACCAACTCATAGCCGTTCAAGATACATTCCTTAATTACACCATAATCAGCACTTTTTGTACTGACATCAAATGACCTTTGCCAATAAGTAAACTTAAGTAAGAAAAAGCTCTCTTGACCATTACAATTTTCAGCATTTTTTTTTTAAATTGAGGACGACTTTCACCCACTACTTTATCTTTAAAAGGAGGCATTAACCTAATATTTCTGGTCATATCAAAATCAGAACTTTTGCTTTAAAGATAAGAGTTATTCCTCTTGCCAGTTCTAATTATACTAATTTTTAAATTATATTTCCCTTTCCATCCTTCCTACTTTCACCCCTTCCTTTCATTCTTCCTTCCTTCATTCTTCTCTCCTTTATTGATTCTCTTCTTGCTGCATTTGCAATTTCATTTGCAATTGGCTCTCTTAAATTTGTCTCTTTCTCTTCTATCTTCAGTTTGTATTCTCTTCCTATTTCCCCTTTCTAATTTTCCATTGTTTTTTTTTTTAAACTGAAGTCCTGATGTATCAAAATTGCATTGCCCAGAATGTCTTTGAATGAATTCAAAGTGATCCCAAAATATAGCTTTAGTCGAAACAGTCAAACGAAAACTTTGTAATTCCAGCAAATAAATAAATAATTCCTCTCAAATTACATCTAAACACAATAGCAAATACGTCTTCAGACTGAAAATAATATAAAACCAGTAAAGTAACATGGATATGAATAAGAACAATTTGTCAATTCATTTCGTATATACTTTATATGAGAACCTATTTCGCAATTCATCCACGTGACTTATTCCGAAATGCAATCAACATGATTTGTGTAACAATATTCAACCATCCAATCAGAAAATAAAATAAAATTACACAAAACGTATATACAGGTTCGTTGTCAAGTCTGTATTAAAAACTAGAGTCAGCGCAGGCATATCTAAAAAATGGTAAAAATAATGGCTTAGACTAAAAGTAGTGCTACAATTGCGATAATCTCACTAAACTAAGTGGCGACTACAAACAAATTCGGATAAAAATTAAATCTCAGATAGAGAGTAAAGTAATGCTACAATTCCGAACAAGTGAAGTGTAGAATTTAGCAAAGACTAAAACAATCCGAATTTATTTATTCATAATTTTATCGTTTTATCACTGATGCATCACCAGATGTCAAAGAATAGGAATATCTAAAAGGTTTGAGACTAATGTTGGTGTGGATATCGTTGCTTTTGTTATTACTACCATCGTTATATTTCAACGAGGGACTGAGAGGAAGAAAAATAATACAACTGCTGAGTAAAATTGTCCACAGATATTTATCCTCTTGTTGCACGCACAAATGTAAATAGCAGATCGACAGACATATTACACCAATATATGATGGAAAACGTTTTAGGAAGACATTCTCGACACCACACACATCATGCGTAGCAATCCTAATTGCCTCATGAACCAAAGGGGCAACCAATACTGTATGCCTTATTGAATTTCATCTTGGACGCTCTTCTGGCAAGTAAATACTACAATCCTGACATTTTAGTCGGCTAAAGAGGTGTTAAATTTATATCGCATAGCCCAAGTTAAACTCGGAAGTCTACATCTTCAAGATGTATAACAACGGTTGCCAGAACAATCAATGTACATGTTCATTAAACAAGCAGTAGGAGTGGTTAATGACGTTTCTACAAAGGTTATCGTTTTGTTTCCTTTACTTCTTTTCCACTTCTTTACTTGTCTCGTCTGCTAGATGGTATGTCAACAATATGTTTTAGTCACATGCTTTGAGGAAACGGTGTTCTAGCAGTTGAGGTTTGAAATTGTTTTAACTCTTGTTCTATCGTATCCTTTTCAATGCTCGTGCCTGCCTGACCTCGTCTTTGAGGCTGATATTTTTCTTTATTCGGTCTTCATCACATTCTTGAAATCTCTAAGGAAAGGTTTGACAATCTCGTATAAACTTTCTGATAAAACAGTTGCTTTTCCTTTTTCTGACAAATATGTTCAATGATTGTAACTCTCTTGATAAGTGCGACATATCCGAGATTGGGATTGGGAGGTAAATGAGATATATGTTGTTTGCAATAACGGTGTAGTTCCATACACCATCGGCAAAGGAATCATCCTTCCATAAGGTCGAGCTATCAAAGTTTTGTATCCTTCTAGAAAGCACTGTCCTCATAATGTTCAATTCAACACTCCTATTAAAAGAAGACATTCTATTTTTCCAAAACATGGACTCAGTCACTATCGCTAAAAATGTTCAATCAGCAGCCGACGACCTCCACCCCACCACGTTGAACGAATACTTTGTTTCTTTTAACTGACTAGATACCTTTAAACTCTGTCGAAAAAAATAGCGATCTCTTCCTAATCATATATCTTTGTCAATGGGACCTATCCTTTTTATACGTTTAAACAATATTAACACCCTGTATCGACGATTTCTTCATGAGTTTGGGGATGATCTGTTTTCACAGAGCATTCTCTTTGGTGAGAATAAACAAGATAACCCAATTTATGACTGAAAACGGAGGAAATACGTTTGTTCATTTTGATCATGTACATCTTGATTTGCATCTGTGAACTTGATTGATGTCGTGACTGAATGTTTCTAATAAGACATCTTGTTCAGAGAAAGTAAAGAGACTCTAGTTAGTCCAACAAAACTTTCATAATGAAATTAGTCTCCACTCCACAAACCAGCTTTATTTTGGGCACCACTGGATAAAGAGACGCTGACAAAAGATTAAATTGTGCAAGTACTTATTTGCTCAAATAGAATAAATTCTGTCATATTCATGTTCTTTCTTGAACTTTTGTCTTAGTGGGTTTTAGGCAGCAGCATCTGTCTCAGCATGCAAAGGAACAGCAGATAACGGAGTCAAATACCGATGAATTTCTATTTCTTCATTAAAAACGCTTGTTTCAAATTAGGTTTTTCAGGCATCACCAGTATCAGGGAGGCTACCATGATGAGGTAAAGACGGAAGCTAATGTCGAGGCTTCCTTGTACGTGCGAGTTCTCGCTGCGGTATCTTTCTTGAGAGTGAAGAAGAAGCTTATTTTGGTCCTCGGCGTGGAAGACGATGTCGTAAAGTATTAACTCGCTGATATTCCTATCTTCTTAGTTGTGTCTTTGTAGTCTGCTCTTTTGAATTTGACCATGGTACTGTAATGGGAACGATTAGTTATTCTTTTGAGTAATCTACTTCCACCCGGTTTCGTTGTTTCTTGTTTTGAGCATCTTTTTTTGGATCGGTCAATGGTGTCAAAGCTCCCTTAGGATTTTCAAGAAAAAGCTATGTTTTGAGTGTAATGTGAATGATTTCTTGTAACAAATGACGAACTGTCCAAGTAAACCATTGTAACAGTTATTTTTGAGACAGGATTATAAAAACAGTGATTGAACTTGTGGTTTTTTGGGTATTGTTTTTCGAAAAGGTTATTTTTATGCGGTAATTGTATTCAGTACGCAGTGATTTTAGAAAAATGGGATTGAAATGATTTCATGTTAGATAGGAAGTAATTACATAGATTTTTAAACAGGCTAAAAGGAAGAAGGCGACGTGTAAATGACAAGACCGCACTCATGACTCCAACTGTGAACCATATCTATAATAAATCTCAAAATATCTGGATTTGTTGGTTTTGAATCAACCAGTAAATATGACTGTGGCAAGCGAATGACATTATTATAATAAATTATCACTAAGGACATTTATAATTTTTTAACCGAGGCATGGACTTGTCTCTAAGACGTTCAGAAAATACTTTACTGTTTACGAATTCACTGAGATATTTTGTGAAACCAGATTCTGACAGTTCTGCTTAAACTTTTCAGAATTCAACAAATGGTGTCAGTGACGTTTCGAAGGACCGAAGAACATCACCCGTGGATCGCTTCTGCTCCTGGGGAAAATGACAAAGTAAAATGAAACTAGACATATATTTGGTAGCCACAGACAGCACGAAACAAACATCACGATTCACATCTTCAAAGTGAAATTTATATTACTAAACATAAATATAGTAAATTTACTTTACTTAAAGAAATAAATCACACAGATTCACTTATGGTAGATCAATCAAAAGAGTGACGATATGTGATTAAGCGAGCACTAATGGCGACAAACATGATGAGAATCAAATGTAAAGGCAGGCACACGTCTTCAAACTGAATCTCGAAGTGAGGTTTGGTCTTAAATTTTGTGATATCTCTGCGATATATGGTCAATATCTAGCACTAAAAGAATAGGTTTTATCATGTGTATGGTTTCTTAATAATTATACAAGTAACGATATAATGGGTGCATGTGACTTTGACAAAGTGGAGGCAATATCTCTGTTGGCTCTGTTGTATATATGTTTTCATACTTAAGCAAACTGATCCTGGATAGCCTTAGGCCGTTTGGAAGATTTAATCCAATTGGGCCACGGGCTCACATGGGCCCCACGCCTTAGTAAATTACAAAAATATATCTATAGAGATGAGATAAAGTAATTTTAAAGCCATGGAAGAAACATTTAAATTCAGTATAATACGAAACTTGTTTAAAAGTTTATTTCCAAATAGCGTGCTCATAGAGGGCTTTGCGTGCAAATCCATACCTATGAAATGTTTGCTCGACAAAAGTTTCCTGTAAACTGCACACATGTTCTATCAATTGCTTCAATTATACTTTTAACTTATGTTTGAGTAGATTTATGCGCTTTTTGCTTATTCTTGCCATTTTCACTCGTTTCTTCGTATTTTTTAAACGTAAGACATATCTGATATCATTTAAAAGCTAATATATTTTTGTAAACTATAGTCTTTGCAAAGCTAATTTAATTTTATTTGTAGCTTCCATGGCTCAACCGTGGCACTACATCCTTGAAGCAACTTGAACAGCTTTTCTGTAGCAAATGTGAAATGCTTACAAAGTTCATTACTTCTTGTATTTCGTTATCTTATATTATATCAGATCATATTTAATAACTTATTATTTGGTCTCCACATCTAATAAAGCTTTTTTAAATATAGACAGTTTGTGATATATATATATATATATATATATATATATATATATATATATATATATATATATATATATATATATATATATATATATATATATATTATATCCCGATTCATACCACTTAGAAACGTCATTCTGTTAAGGAACAACAATATAATGTTTTGGAGCGTGGACCTGACTCGTTGTCAATTACTGAAAAAATGATCTTCCTTGAATTATAGAAATATAATATTTTATATCTATTATGTTATTATAAGCCAAATAATTAATTTAAGATTAAAAGTTTTTAAAATTATCTCAGCTCTAAATAAAATCGCAGTCTCCACCCCTCTGCCGAAACTTAAATGGTCAGCATCGTTTGATACATGAATTTGCTGTGTGTGTGCGTGTAGGTGTTTATTAATGCTCAAGTTGTAATTGACAAAATGACTACAGTGGGATTATTATATATTATTTAAATTATAGATGACACCATGTGAAGACATTGTGCTGGCAATAGAGAGATTGTTAATGAATATAGGTAAAATAAGAAGTGTTCAAAAAGAAACCTTCAATTTACTGGCCACCCTATTAATGTAATAGAAGGAGAAACTTTGAGTGGGATACAAACACTTGGGCAAATTATATATCAGAGTGTACGCACAAACCACACTTACTCAACGAGCGAGAATATATGCAGTGAAAATGATAAATTACGAAAACTTCAAACAGAAAATAACTGTTTTCGTGAAATGATTAGGATGCTTCAGTCTTGCAAAGGGATACTTGTACTTAAAACATTAACATACACTAGTAAATAACTTTAGTCAGAATGTTTTCGATAAGTTGGATTTGGTTATTTGCTGCTTTGGTGACAACAATATTATGTTGCGGTTCAGAAATATACAGGTATAAATATTCGCCAGAAATAGAAACAATTCAGCAAAGATTTTGCAAAACTACAAAAAAAACCCCAACAAAACATATCTTAACGAAGCAAATACTATGAATACGTATGTACGTCACGGTGAATATAGTCATTACCCTTTGATTGCAGCATATATGTTCAAATGTGTAAAGTACTGAACTAAAATACATGCAATATATACTATGTATGCAATTTGTAAACGGTATGCAATATATGCAATGTATGCATATACAATATAATATACATGCCGACAGGCAGATATCCTTTCCAGTGTTGTTTTATGTTTAAAAACACTGGATGATATCGGCAAAAATACATGGGTCAGTAAAGTTAGACATGGTTTAATTTGTCATGGCTTTGGTTATACGTGGCAAGGGCAAAAAATAATGTGTGACAGGAACACTTTTTTAGATATGTTCAGACAAAGTTTGTTTGATTAATTAATATTCTTCCTTGAACTAAGACATTGTTTACACGAGGTCTTACACTTTTTCAACAGTTTCCGCGGTCTTGGATACATTATCGTTTCTTGGCTTAATCTGCGGTGCAAACGTTTGCTCAAAGCTCTCATAGATCAAAGGCATCACGCCTTCCCATGCAGTCTATCGAAACTGCAACATATCTTTGATACGTGCAGTCCTGTACTTGCATAGACGTTCTAACTGATCAAATACAGATTTGTGGTGTCTGTCCACAGTTTCTAGCGGGCCAAATTTGTCATTATATATCTTTTATTATGGTTGATAAAGCACTTTATTTAAACCATCTCAATATTTTCGGGAGGTTATGGTAGAGCCAAAAGTGAGTAAAACTAAACGGTCCTGGTCGTCTTCAGCGATCATATTTCGACAGTGCTGTAAAAAGTATCATCAACATGTTGTACTTGTAATGTTGTGTTACATAAATAACAGATTAATCACTACTGGAACACACAATATATCACGGCTGATTACCAGTGGATATATCAATCACTTTTGGCCGATCCTACTTTCACCATCTCATGATCACATTCAAAAACATCTGGGTTTTCACATATCTGGCCGGTCCACGAATCATCGCGTGATCTAAGTTTGGAAACATGCCATCGTGCTTGCATGATACAAGCTTTGCCTGCGCAAAGAACATTCAATGATGGTAAAGTCAACGTTTCTCTTATAACGCAATTTTGCCTTCGTATTGTGTCTGATCCTGCTTGAAATATCGTACTGTAAAGGCAACTTGAGTCTAAATACGTAATAATAAAACCGCGATGGAGGAATCTGTGTCCTAAGTGGAGCAAAGACGTGCGTGTTCGTGGTACATTCCAGATTCACCAGTGGATGCCAGCGAATGCCAACATGTGTCGGTGGTGATATCACTGCTCCATTAGTGAATCTAAACGGAATACCATTAAGCAAATACCTTGGTGAAAAACACATCTGACTTCTTCACTTACATTGATACAATTATGGCAGACCTTGGACTCGGTTAGATATACGACTCAAATCTAACAATTGATCGAAGCCAGAAGAAGAACCTATAAAACGGTTCAGTGCTGCATGTTACCAGCATGGTCACCAGTTTTATATCAAGTTATATGCGCGACAGCGTGCTGATATAGATCTCCTTAATGACTTAAACACAATCACATGGCCAGGTGACGGAGAAAGAATTGTCATATGGATTGGCAAAGAAGGCATCAAGGCTTAGATTGCATTTTATGGTCGCTAGTGAGATAGCCACTGGAGGTGAAGCTGAAATATAACAAACATGGACTCGATCTATTACAATCTTCGCTGTTCTTGAAAGGGCTTAGCTGCCTTTGAAAAATTATCGAACGCAGCAATGATTTCCCACAGGGTTACTATGCATGGTTGGCCAAACAAATATAAAGACAGATTTACCTTCCCGTACCAAGAAAGATTTCCCGTGGATGGTTTGGTGTGCAAACACCCAACGAAGTTCATCCGGTTGATCACATACGCGAACGTACATACAAGTACGTGGTTAGCATTGTTGATGTTGCCAGTATATACTAAGACGGTTAGACACTGAAGTTTAATGATACAGCGTATGTCGCAGATGCGGGTAAACGTATCATTAGCATACCCAGAGCTGTTGCGGGTGTATCCGGTCGTCCCATTCTCATACCCGTTGCTGTGTTGTTTAAAAGCATACGGTGCGGGTTCGTGGAACTCATTTTGCCTTTATGATGTTGTCTTTATAATGAACTAATCACAATTTAATACATTTTGGGTCGGAGTCCCCCATTCTCCTCAATGAATTTGTCTGCACATTCACTGAAGGGTGGTCACTAGTTTATCCACAGGGTGGAGACGGGGGTGGGTTGTAGGTTGAGAACTGCAGCTGACACAACCAAAAGTCACGCATTTGTCTATTCTCTTGGGAACAACACTTATTGGTGCATTTGATGCATTCGTAAGAGATTACCGTACCTGTGCAGATTATAAAGTATAACCACAATTCTTATTTTGTGTTCATCAATTCTCAGCGATAAATTGCATGTGTTGCGTGCAACTCTTCTGTTAGCATCATTTGATGTAACAGTGTTAGAAAACTTTTTCATTAGTGGAGCCAAAATTGTCATGGAGTTAATCTTGGTGACAAAAATGTCTGCGCCTGGGGCAACCCATTGCCGAACACATGTTGCAATAGCCTCTATTTAAAAGAACACCTCTACCGTGACCTTGCAGGGATACCATATTGGTGGCTACGGGTTTTTGTAACAACTAACGACAACATCACAAAACCTTCACGGGACTGAATCAGCTACTAGAACTGTATTTGATAGAACCTTAGAAGCGTCCACTGGAAAGCTTAAACTTTCTACATCCGCATAAGTCACACAGAGGACTTTCAGTTTTCGCTGTAGCGCAGTGATTTTTAGAAAGTTTTTATCTGCTCTGACATGTAATCTCGCTGTGGTTTGTAGCTTATTCTACCACAATAAAAGTGATGGCCAAAGAGCAGTTTTTGCATGTATATTACGAGCTATGTTAAGGTTTAGTCTTTTAAGCTTACTGATGTCGGTAACTTGTACAGAAAATTCAGTGTTACCAAGCTTAAGCTCGCCCAGGTATTGTTGAAATGTTCTAGAGATGCAGCGCGGATAGTAGCACCATTTCGAAACACTGATTGTCAGCATTTCTTGCATTAATTACAGACGCTAATGGAATACACGCTGTTGTTGGACTGTAACTCGATCCTCGTAAACGTTTATGTCGAGAAATACGACGATGAACTTCCAAACATCTTGAAGGAATCCACTAGGAACCTCCTCGTGGGTATTGTTTAAACCTTTAAAGAATCGTCACATTTCTTTAATCAATCAGATTATTGATTAACGCGGTGTCTTTATTGTTCAAGGTTATACAGGCACCAATATGATCCATATATTTGATGTTGTTGATGGTGCAAAGCATTCTCTGTTTAAATGACCAGTTATGGTGAATTCCACATTGAGAAAAATGTAAACCGTGAATTCGAACGGCAGCGCAAATTTTAAAACATAGTTTTGATAGAATTTTTTCAGCGTCTCTGATAGGCTTCTAAATACTGGGATAATCTCCCAGTAATCTTGAATATCACCGAAGCACTTGTGTAACTTGAATTATGTAAGTTTTTGTTAATCAACATAAATATCAGTTAGTCGACAATAACACCTGAGCTGCGTCGCGATTTTCCTTGTCTGCAAGTACAGATGCTATTTTCTTACTCTTGAATAATGGTGGAATCATTATATGATGAGCTATTTCAAAGTGTTTAACAGTTCTAAAATAAGGTCTAATAACGCTTTCAATGGACCTCTTGGCGTTTCAATGCACTATTTCGTGCGGACTGTTTTAGTTGATTGACAGTATATATATATATATATATATATATATATATATATATATATATATATATATATATATATATATATATATATATATATATATATATATATATATATATATATATATATATATAATCGGATAGGTTTATCTGGGTTGCACAACTGGACGTGGTTCATACTCGAGTCATATTAATTCCAGTATACTAGTTTTTGTATACCACTTGGAATCGTTATCCTCCGATTTTGCACTATTTGGTTTAGTATATAAATCATAGTTGGCATGTTGGTATATAAGGGATATATATTGTGTAAATCTTTATTCCGTCAGTACATTTTTTTAAATTATATTTGTTAGAACTGGATCAGGAATTGCAATCGCTTCAATCCAGGATATTTTTACATTTAATTATGCATCATCTAACTACGATTTGGAAGTTCTTCGACAGACTCACGGATGCAAATCTGACTATTAATTTATCTAAAAGTGAGTTTTGCAGTGCATGTGTTACCTTTCTAGGATATATTGTGAGACAAGGACAGATTAAAATTTTAAATGCTATTTCAGAATTTCCAGTGCCTGTTAATAGAAAACAGCTGATGCGATTTTTAGGTATGGCAGGCAACTATCGTAAAAGAGAATGAGTATTTAAAAGAGGATCACTATGATCAATACCTTTCGACTAGTGTAAGTGACCTCATCAAAAACCTGACCAATAGATATGCCAGCTAAAGGAACATAGTCCTTCTCAAAATCATTCTCCAATGCTTTATTTGCCATTGGTAACTGCGCAAGCTGGAAATATATCAAGGATTTCTTTTTGAATAGAATCAACTTTCTGATCCAAAGAAGGCTTGTCAGTTACAAGTGGATTAACCACAACCTTGTCTCCAGCTAAGTCATTGTCTAGCGACAAATGAACGCCCTCAACGGGTAAAGTATAAAATACACCGACGGTCACAGGTCCTGAAACTAAGTCTGATGACAAATTAACAGAATCGATAGGAACATTAACAACGCCGCACTCTACTCCCTGAATGAGAACATTCTCATTAGAACAGGTTATTCAGAAGAAGGCAAAACACCTGAAGCTAAAAGACTCTGAGAAGCTCCTGTATCCCTTAAAATGTTAATAGGAAAAGGATTGGCCAAATCACCCAAGAGTGATATAGAACCCTTTAACATAAATGGTTCAAAATTATCCAAAAACACAATCAGACTTAAGTTTATAAAACCCAACAAATGTATTGTTTTCAATACATGACCTTGACCTAGACCTCCTGGAAATAAGAGCATTTGTGATAGGTCTCTCATGATTCTGGTGCCTATATTTCAATTTAAAGCTTTCCGAAATTACGTGTCCTTTTTTCGTACAATAGGTAGGTACAGGTAGATAGAGACAAGGATTTAGAATCAAGTCTCTCACAGGCTTGATTTGTAGAATTTGTGCCAAATTGATTTTTACTGAGAGTCGTATTTGATTGAAACACCTTTCTATCAGTATATTGCTGAGTGAAATATTTGTTTGCAGCAGGAACTTTATGAGTTAAGGCATACTATTCAGCAGAAAGAGCAGCATTTCCATGGTATAAACCTCGTGATCTTAAAGGTGTTTTTGATACCACTAGGAATACAGTTTGTGAACTTTTTGAGTAATACCAGTTGTCAAAGTCTTTCATAATCATGTTGAATTTTCTCAGACACCATCTCTTGAAAAACTGTTCTTTTCCCCTAGCAACTTCAACATAATATTGTATAATTTCTTTTTTGTAACTTCTGAACTTTTGTCGATAAGCCTCAGGGACTAACTCGTAACATTTCAAGATTCATTCCTTAACGAGATCGTAATCAGACTTTTGTTGTACTGATAGAGATATATAGATATTTCTGGCCTTGCCATGAAGTACACTCTGCAATAATTCAGTCCAATACTCTCTTGGCCATTTTGAATTCTCAGCTACTTTTTCAACAAATAAGAAATATTTGTCTACTTCCTTTTCACTGAAGGGGAACTAATTTGATATTTCTTAAAATGTTAAACTTTGAATTTGTACGAGATGTGGAATCATGCCTGTCACTTGCCAGATCCAATTCTTTCATTTTAATTTGCATCTCTCTCTCTCTCTCTCTCTCTCTCTCTCTCTCTCTCTCTCTCTCTCTCTCTCTCTCTCCCTTTCTTCTTATTTCATTTGTTCCTTTTGTAATTCTACTTGACTATCTTTTTCTCTTTCTTCTATCTGTCTTTGTGTTTCCTTTTTTCCAAATTGTAATCTCATTTCAAGTTCAAGTTCTTCGTTTTGGAATTGATTTTGTTCTTTTGCAATTCAATTTGACTTTGTTTTTTCATTCTCACTTTCATATTTCTCTTTCTCCTTCTTGTCAGATTGTAATCTCATCTCTTCTTTTTGAAAGTCAAATTTATATTTCAATTTTAGTTCTGCCATTTTTATGTCAGCATCGGTTAAAGTTTTACTGACAGATGCCAAAATACTTTTGTCAAGGACATTCCTTTCTACCAAATTGTAATCTCATTTCTTCCTTTTCAAGTTCAAGTGATTCTTTTTGGAATTGAATTTGTTCTTTTGCAATTCAATTTAACTTTGTTGTTCATTCTCTCTTTCATATTTCTCTTTCTCCTTCTTGTCAGATTGTAATCTCATCTCTTCGTTTTGAAAGTCAAATTTATATTTCAATTTTAGTTCTGCCATTTTTATGTCAGCATCGGTTAAAGTTTTACTGACAGATGCCAAAATACTTTTGTTAGGGACATTCTTTTCTACCAAATTGTAATCTCATTTCTTCCTTTTCAAATTCAAGTTGTTCTTTTTGGAATTGAATTTGTTCTTTTGCAATTCAATTTGACTTTGTTTTTCGTTCTCTCTTTCATATTTCTCTTTCTCCTTCTTGTCAGATTGTAATCTCATCTCTTCTTTATAAAAGTCAAATTTATATTTCAATTTTAGTTCTGCCATTTTTATGTCAGCATCGGTTAAAGTTTTACTGACAGATGCCAAAATACTTTTGTCAAGGACATTCCTTTCTACCAAATTGTAATCTCATTTCTTCCTTTTTAAGTTCAAGTTGTTCTTTTTGGAATTGAATTTGTTCTTTTGCAATTCAATTTGACTTTGTTGTTCATTCTCTCTTTCATATTTCTCTTTCTCCTTCTTGTCAGATTGTAATCGCATCTCTTCTTTTTGAATGTCAAATTTATATTTCAATTTTAGTTCTGCCATTTTTATGTCAGCATCGGTTAAAGTTTTACTGACAGATGCCAAAATACTTTTGTCAAGGACATTCTTTTCTACCAAATTGTAATCTCATTTCTTCCTGTTTAAGTTCAAGTTGGTCTTTTTGGAATTGAATTTGTTCTTTTGCAATTCAATTTGACTTTGTTTTTCATTCTCTCTTTCATATTTCTCTTTCTCCTTCTTGTCATATTGTAATCTCATCTCTTCTTTTTGAATGTCAAATTTATATTTCAATTTTAGTTCTGCCATTTATATTTCAGCATCGGTTAAAGTTTTACTGACAGATGCCAAAATACTTTTGTCAAGGACATTCTTTTCTACCAAATTGTAATCTCATTTCTTCCTGTTTAAGTTCAAGTTGGTCTTTTTGGAATTGAATTTGTTCTTTTGCAATTCAATTTGACTTTGTTTTTCATTCTCTCTTTCATATTTCTCGTTCTCCTTCTTGTCATATTGTAATCTCATCTCTTCTTTTTGAATGTCAAATTTATATTTCAATTTTAGTTCTGCCATTTATATTTCAGCATCGGTTAAAGTTTTACTGACAGATGCCAAAATACTTTTGTCAAGGACATTCTTTTCTACCAAATGTTGAACTATAATTTTCTTGATTTCTTGTTTAGTTATAGAAGATTTTGCTTCAGATAGTTTATACTTTCTGGCAAGTTCAAGCAATTCATCCGTCTTAAAACTCTCCAACTGTTCTTTGGATGGAGTAGAAAGAAAATTCTCCACTCTTGACATTTTTAAGAAGAAAGCCTGTTGTTTTCACTAAAATTTCAAATAAAGTGAACTAAGTGAATTTAAATTTCAAATTTGAACCAATTTCAAATATCCCGGACGAGCTCACAATTTTTTATGTCACGTATCGGCTCGTTCAAAGTAACAGAAAAGAAAGAGTGAAGACAATTCCGGTCCAAAATGGCAGATGACCACGTCAGACAAAGGCTAACAGAAAATTACAGAATTTACGCAATAAAACACAGTTTGTGTTGATTCGTTCCAATTTACAATATTTTTGGGAAATTTTCTTTATCCAAGTCAGTAATGTTGTTCTCCAGGAAAACAATTGTTCAGAAAAACGAAGTAAAATTAGCTCCTCTAACAAGACAGATATTGTTCTACGTAGAAATAGGAACAGACAACTTCTTCTAGCACAAAAATACCTTTTTTAAGGTAATAGAAGTGTATACGACTGTGTATGACTCGACTACGACTGTCTTTCCGTGACTCTGAACGTCTTACAAAATTCATCGGTATATAAACGAAGCTAATACGTTGTTTGAATTACATGCGCACGACGACGCATGCAAGTTTGTAATACTTCAGGACATTAGGAAAGCCTGACCAAGTATCAACCAATCGTTTTCGTAGCTATTTTTGAATGTTTACTTGTAATGAATTTGTTATCATACACAGCACGTGCTCACATGAGTCACATTTACGACTTAAGTAAACACGATGTTTTCAACAACATATTAGACTGATATTAATATAATCATTTTAATAATTACATTTAATGAAATAAAATGAAATAAAAAGATTTATACCAAATTCATTTCTTAACACATACGTTAACTACAGGGTCGTAACAATGTAACTATATATATATATATATATATATATATATATATATATATATATATATATATATATATATATATATATATATATATATATGCACGCTCTGTGTCAATTGGTGTGATTATCGATTGCAAGGGACATCTAGCAGAAAATATTGAACAGTTAATTTATTCCATTTTGTGTTTGTTCTCGAAGGTAAGGTCATTTTTTTGGTAGACATATTATTGTGGCCTTTTGACCTTGGAAGGTCTAGAATTGTGTATTTAACCATCACCCTGACTTTTCAAAGTTTGTCTTTATTTTTATAAAAGGGACATTTACATGAAAATAAATTATTCCTATCTTAAACATCAATTTTAATGAAGTTATTTAGTTTTCTATTTCAGAAGCTTTATCTATGTTAAGTATTAATTGGAATTACAAGGTGCTCATAAACTTTAGTAGTAAGTAACTTTTTGGGAGTTACTTTGATATTTGAATATCATATCAAACTAATCCTAATAAGTTGTACATCAGCACAATAGATTGAACTTCATTCAGATCTCCACTGGAATTCATTTGAAAGACTCGATACCTTTGGACTTGTGATTTAACTTTTATGACTGTTGAGGATTACATTCCTCAAACTGTACGTTATTTTATTAAGTTTTGACTTTGCATTCCAAAGAAAATAAAGATTTTTTGAATTTTACATAACCTTTTGATTTTAGTCCTTTTTATTTTATATTACCGTAAGATTATAGAGTCGTACAAGAATACTTTGGCCTGTCTGGAATACAAATTTCGTTAAAATATTTTAGAGAAATTACAAGTGTTTTTAAATTAAATTCACTTTTGTTTGGAATATTCTTAGCCCCAGGTATTTTAAGTTCACACATTTTGAGAAATCTTTATTGAAACCGTCATTTTTCGGAATGTCATCTGAAGTTGTGAGCTTTGTTTTAGATCATAGTCAGGAAGGGATAGAGTTCTTAAAAAAGGCCGAGTTGCATGAGTTTGCCAGACTTTATGAGATAAGAAATAAATTGGTTCATGATTTGGTGGAAATGCGAGATCTATCTGGTTCGGATAGGAAATTTAAGTAATTACAGTATAAAGCCAAATGGTTACGAAAGCTTCAGCTCCATTCAGAAGTGATGCAAATGCACATGCAATAGGAAAATAGAGAAATTCAAATGCAAATGGGAAAGAAGCAAGAAACACTAAAATCAAACGTAAATGCAAAATGAAAAATAATGAAAAATGATAATGCAAAGTGAGAAAGAAGAGAAATGCAAATGCAGATGTGAAGAGAGAATAAAGAAAGCAAAATTTACTTTAGATAAAAGAATTAGGACTAACAGGCGGAAAGCAATCTTCTCTTTCGAACTTAAGTTCAGATGTTTATGTTACCAGAGATATTAAGATAGTAACCCATTTTTAAAGAAAAAGAAGTAGGCTAATAATTTCTTCATGTTGAGAAAAGTGCTGAAACTTCGATACGGCTAAGAGAGCATTGGACTTGTATGAAAGTGCACTAGTTGCCAAAGTTCGTGAAGTCTGCACTTACAGTCGGAACAACAAAGTGCTAATGATGGTGTGGTTAAGAAATGTATGAGTTGGAACCTGAGGCAAATAGTCAAAGGATTAGTATTTGTAGAAAGTAAACTGGTCAAATACATATAAGTTTGCGTGAGAAAAATAACAGTAACTTGATAAATGGTGCAAAACAAAGAAGGTTACTGACGATTTTAAGAATTACGTTCATAGTGACGTCAAGATATATATGTTCCAAGCCTATTCCTATTAAAATATTGCGAAACCCATAGGCTTCTAAGAGTCTTGTATTGTCAAGCACTTTGAATTTGTATGAGTTCTACTGAAAGTGTTCTTATTTCGGACAGACGAGTGCGGATGTGTTAAGGTTCTTCTCTGTTTTGTTAATTTATCATCAGACGTAGTCTCAAGGCACGTTGACTGTAGGAAATGTAATTTCTTTACCCATCGAGGGTATTAATTAATTGCTTGGTAATGTCCTAGCTGGAGATAATGTTGTGCTTAATGAAATTTTACTTGACAAGCCTTGTTTGGATCAAAACGTGATCTGATTGAAATGAAAGTCTCTGGTTATTACCCTGCTTTTACAGTTACTAGAGTTATGACAAGAATGTTCTTGAGAATAATGCTTATCAGGACATGATTCCTTTAGCTGAAATATTTATTTGTCAGTCTTTCGATGACTTTTTTTGCTCCTAGTATTGATCAATCAAGAGGTGTTGATCGCAGTGATTCTCTTTTACTTGCTCATTCCTTCAAAACTAACAAGGGTGACAGACGACAATCAATCTCTATCAAACAGGAACAATATTAAAAAATCTGTTTGTTTCTGATGGATATTGGCGACAATGAAACCAAACAAGTACTAGTCTTTTATTGTGAAATCAACATAAGATCCTTATGAGAAAATTGAGACCAATTGAGGTACCCGCTCAAGATGAATTGCTCAGTGAATTGTTAGTCTTATGACGAAATTTTATTCTATCTCATGAATCTCCCTTTAATGATAATTTAGGAGACAGTAAAGCTTACCAGAAGATCCTGAATCATTTTTATTAGCAGAAAATTGCAAGTGATGTTTCCAAATACTGTATATCTTCTCACTTGTCAAATGGTAGGAAACCCAATCAAAAGATACCTAAGGCACATCAAGGGAAAATAAAACCTGATTGAATATGCACTTTCACTTGTATAGAAGTACTGTAGTACTTTATTTTGCATATATGTTTATTATTCATAAGACATTCCTACGAAATTTTGCATATATATATATAACTAATATCTAATAGAAAGTTTATTGTAATAATCTTTCTTTTTCATTATGACGAAAAAAGCTAGGTAATTCTACATTATTTGTGTTAATTTGTATGATTATAGATTGCAAGGGTAATTTAGTAAAATTACCATTAAATAGCTACTTTTGTCTATGGTGCACTTGTATTCTAATATAAGATAATTCTTTTTGGCAACACTGAGGCCTTTTACCTTGGAAGATATAACAATGTATATTTGGTTCACTACCAGTTTATGTGGAGTCATTTAATTGTGTTCAACTATTATTTAAAAGAATTAATTTATTTCATTTATTCAATGGAATTACATGGCATTCATAAATTTAGCACTAAGTTTACTTTTGAACTAATATGAATTCATTTAAAGACATTTTGGATTACATAATTATAATAAATCAAAACTGTAAGCACATAAAACTATTCCATACTATTTGAACATCAACACAATAGATTAGATTACATTCAGTACATCACTGGAATTCATTTGGAATACTTGATACCTTAGGAATAGTGACTAATTTTTTTAGGACTATTTAGAATTTCACTCACCATATTATTTTAATTTTTTAATCTTCATTCAACTGATATAAATTATTATGGAAATTTATAACACTTTTTATTTTTGGCTTTTTTTCTGTTACAAAGTGTCTAGACCATAGAGTACTATTATTTATGTGAAAGTGCTGTTAAAATTTCCACATAATAATACTGCAAGCTTATCTCTTATTATTTTGTTCATTACTCTCTACACTACTCATTTTAATGTCGTCGTTGCTAGATCCATTCGTTGGTGACATAGGTAATATCAACAATATAAAATACATTATCATGCAATGACATTTTCAAGAGGGGTTGTTGTTTGTTTTTCTTATAATTTGGATAGATTGTACATTGTGGTTCTTTCAGCAGAATACTCAACGTGAGCAATTCATCGAGATTTCCAGATACATGTTTGAGATTAATTCAACTTTTGAGCCTATTTTAGCAAACCCATTGAAAAGTTTTAATCAAAATAGAAATAACGATCATTTCGGTGACATTACAATCAACTGTTCAGATAATATGATTCCCGCATTAGGTACTCTTATAAAACCATTCAAAATAATATACACGTTAAGTTTTTGCCATTTCTATATTTGCTGTAGTAATTCTGTAACATATATTCTCATCTTAAAGGAAACAATCTCTACCAAAATGTATTGTATGTATTGGAATATTGAAATATTGCCGCCATCCATATAACATATTTCCACAAAGAAAACAATATCAGTAATGCATTGTATATACAGTATAGTCATGACTAATAATCCTATTCCTATACTAGTGTTTTGGTCTCAAAAATATAATCATTAGTCACAATCAATGGTATTTACTGCTAATGGTCATAGTGCATATCACGGAATAAGACGATAAATAATTTGGTTAGGCCTTAAATCTAGTTTTCACCTTATTCGTTGTACAGGTGTAAAACGTTACTTGCGGTGAATCACTCTGCTCCAGGTAAAGTGATTTTCGAAATTACATGCAGGCGGATAGTCACGGAGAAGCATGGTTTACACTAACATTTGACCACAACTATTATTCACTCATATATTGTGAACTGAGACACAAGTCATTTGGATTTTGTCAGTGATGGGCGAACTTTCTACCATCGTCTCAGGCCATAGGGGTAAGTGTCAAAGTTTTATTTCATTTGTGAAACCTTTTCTCGGTTTTGTTATGTCGGGTGATAAAGCTTTGTTACACTGCTTGCTTTGTTATTACCATTTTAGTAATAAATAGTTTGGTTTAGTTTTATCCTATTGTAGACTACGGAAGCCTATTGTAGAGCTATGGGAGCTATTGTAGCCTATTGGATCCTATTGTAACCTATTGGGTAGTGGACATTAGGAGCTATTTGGACACTATTGGATACTATTGTTGCCTGTTGGAAGCTATTGGGCATTTCTCAGAGTAAGAATTATTAAGTTGAGTCAAGGCCATACCTGGACTATGTGATAAGTAGCATATATCAATTGGTAGCAAACTTCTGTTTTGGAAGAATAAACTTTTGATCCTCTTCCAGGAATCTGTTTTGTTTCTTAATTAGTTGTATAACTGATTTTTCGATAAAAGACTTGACATGTTCTTTTGTGTTGTGACCAGTTTGGGTTGAATTTTATTTTCTTCATATTACTGAATTCAAGACAAGTGATTATTTTTCCCTGAAAATATAAAAGTACTCTGACAAAATTCTTGGATTAGACATTGGTTGGAATCTATACTGAATTCAAAACTTGAACATTTTATGTGATTCAACAAGAGACTTGACAAAACAGCACTTCACTGACAACAATACACGTCATCAACTTCAATTTTGGATTTCATCAGGGCTCAAACTAAAATTTCATTCAGGACTTTTTATTACAAGTTCTTCTAATTCTAATTCTTGTTTTATTTTTTTAATTGAATTCGTAAAACAAGTTCTTTTTTCTCATTTTTTACTTTGTATTCCAGGGAAATAAATTCACTCTTCTATTACTTTTTTTAAAGTATGGCTTCATAACAACAGCATTTAAAATATAAAGAAAAACTAAAGGCAACAAGAAATATACAGCCGTAACCTTGACCTTGCCGACTGAACCCAGAATGTGAAATGCAATACTTCTTGATTATAATGTACAGAGTTTGATACATTTAATTTCTGTATCTCAAACAGTTTAGTTATGGACTGGAAGGGAAAATTCTTCAGTGAAACTTAAAATACTAACCTATGACAAAGTTATAACCACTAATGTAGTATCGGACAAATATAGCAGCAACTTCCATCACTTAATCTCAAATGACATTGTTACAGAAAGGTAAGGAAAGGATAAAAGAAAGCTTAAACACTGATCCATTACCTTGATTAGACTGAATCCACAATGAGGCATGCAACACACCCACTAATGATGTATACTGAAACCAAGTTTAAACTCCTAATCTCTGATAAATCTTACATGATAAAGAGGAAAGTGTAACGGAAATCTTGACATTGATGTAACCAGCAGTGGTACAATGGACACTTTAATTATTGCATAAGTATTCAAGTAAATCCCCCTAAAAGCTAAAAGGACTCTAAAATTATTGAGTAGAATGTGAGGTGTTATGGAAAATTTACAAATATACTGAGCTGTGACCTTGCCCTTCAAGATAAGGCCATCAATGTACTATACAAAATCCTTCAATAGATGCTTCAAACGTACGTAAAGTTTCACTCCCTGAAATCTTTACAGATCTTAAGCACAATATAGAATGTAAAGTGTGATAGACTACTTGAAATATTACTATCAATATTAATAATCAATATTAATGTACTTTCTGATTCTCATATATAATTAAACCAAAGTTTCATTTGATAATCTCAATCACCTCTAATATAGAACAGAGTGAAAAGTGGAAAATTTAAAATAGAGATGTGACATTGACCTTGAAAATTTGACTTTCAATGTGGTACATAACAAACCATCTAAAGATAATGCACAATTTTTACTAGCTGTAGAGCAGAAAGGCAAAAATAAAGGAAAATGTCATTACCTAGACCTTGAAGATTGGATACACCATATGGAATGCAACACACATTCTGATGATTATGTGCAATGGGCTTTAAAGTTGTGAAGTCAAAACAAAAGTTTAACCGATGGATGGAAACAGATACTATGTGTGAAGAGGCAGGGAATAAAAATAAATGTTGATGTGATTTCTTATATAAAAATAGGACTGATCAAGCAAATTGTGGGAATGGGTGATGGGGGTATCAACAAGAACAATACCTGGTAATGAGCAAGTCTGTGACTCATTTATTTGTAATGAATAATTTTAGTATATTAAATAATAAAATACAGTAGTATCTTAAACTATGTCAGTAGATTTAAAACATTCTTCAGTCATATCATTAATTACCTTGTGAACAAAATCTCTGTATCAGGCCAATACTTCTTGTGCCACAATCATTCCCAGATATCGAAACCACAAAAGTCAATCATGATACCTAGAGCTAATTATCAAGTTCTTGTTTATATACCTAACTAATTATACATATTTGTAAAATATTTCAAAAAGAAAATTATTTAAAGAATAATATTGTTATAAATACTCTACTAGAAGAATGAGTGAAAATACCAGCCTATTTAAATCACAGTATATAAAATTAAGTCATTTTTAGTCATTCTAAGTATCCTTTTTTGTGGTGTTGCAAAGATCTTTGGTCCTTTTGTTTCTGAAATATCTCATTTACTTGTAGATAACATGAAATCACGCATCACTATCTCTGTGCAGTGTGACCAACTTCACATACCTGTTTGTGGCTCAAGTATGGAATAAAATATAATGCTAACAAATATATTAACAAAATTTGTGTCTAATATACATTCATGATTTTTTAAAGAGACAACTATGAAAACAAATCTCATATTTGAGCAGATATACAAAAATGAACAAAAATATTAAAGTACATTACACTTCCTGCAAAACTTATTTCTAAGAATTTCTCAGAAGTTTTTCTAATGTAAAATTCAAGAATTCATGATTGAAAAATGCAGAACTTGACAATAATGTGTTGCATTACGATTCTTATAGTGACTGTTTTGTGGAAAAGTATATGAACAGTTTTATCCTACTGTAAAAAAAATTTTAGAAAGGAAGAAAAAAAAACTCCAACAGACACCACAATTACGAATGAACCTGAATGACCATATTTAACTCTAGGTATCACACACACACACACATGCACACACTTATACATACATACACTAAATTGTAGCACACAAACTTAAATTGATACAAGTTAGCCAATACAAATGTCTGAAAGTAAAAAAATCAGTTGTAGTTTTAGTGTCTCATCGTAAGCTGCCTGGAAGTAACATTGGGATGTTAAAAAACAAATTGAGAATGGTATCTGACAGCTACCAAAAGCTACAGAAAAGTTAATTAAAACAAACATGCTATAATGTTTTATTTTCAGGTTTTCTAAACATGATATTCTACCATTTACTCAGCAATTAACACAACTGAAATTATACATTTAAAAAAGATTGTACATTGCAGTGTTTTATTTTGAAATTTTTAAGTGTTTTCTGTCTAATTAATTAAAAATGATTTTGATAAAATATTTAAAGTAGATAATGCATCCTTCTTTGAAAAAATGTTCAGTGAATGACTTTGTTTCACTTTTATGGTGCTAGTATGAAAGGATGAATATAACACACATAATGCCAATGAAAAGGTTAAAAAGTGAATCTTTAATAACAAACAACCAATACTTAATCTTAACTGTCATTTACATTTCTAGTATTCAGTTTTATATACTTATACATATGTCAGTAAAACTACTCTGCAAATTATTCAAATTAATTATTTCACAACTTCACAAATACTTTTATGCATGCAAAATGGATGCTCCTAAATTTGTGTCAACATACCCTAGCAAAGTTAGCCAAAGAATTTTTCACTGCATGAGGTTTGTATTGTATCTAAATACAATTAGCACAATTCTTCAAGACATATTTTCTACTAATGGGAAATAAATTAATTCTCAAATAGGAGTGTTACAGAAAACCTGGAAATAGGTTGCATTTGCATGTTTGTTTACATTAAATTTGTGGTAGAAATCTATGTAGTTGCACTAACAGAGCTATTACTAACATTTGAAATGCACATGTTTATATTATGTACACTAATTCTTATGACAATAAATCTTGCAATACAGAACAGATCTATATATTGTACATTGCTGATTTAATGGAGCTCATATAAAATGGCTTTGGTGAGACCCCGTCATAGCTTCTTTTATATTACAGATATAATTAAGTTCGGACATGTTGAAGACACAGGGCACAGTTTATTTGTAGCCTGGCATCTGCCAAGCCATGCATCGAAAAGACATGATGGACTTAACCATCATTGTATTAAAGGCATTAACATATAAATCACTATAATTATAATCTCTTGTACATCTTCAAACACTTCAACACAATCACTCCCATGCAATTCTATTGTTCATTTAAAAGCCTTGATAATGGGTAAAACTCAATCATACCAATTGTTTTGAATTCTACAAAATAAGCTTAATTCCATCCCATTCCTGCCATGTAGACAGGTCCCACAATCACTCTCATAAAGCTATTTACATATTGATACATTTGTATACTCACAAAATAATCATGACAAAAAAATAAATGAAAAATTCGCCCTTACATTCAATTGTAATTTCAACAAGATGACCGTGCATCTATTACGTAATATTAAGTTAACATACGAAAAACAATGTTATTATATAAGCACATTTTATGTGCTAAAGAGAAAAAGCTTTCTACAGTATTTTACTTTCAGTAAATGTTGAAACAAAAGATTTTCAACAAATATGTAAACATCACCTTGGATGTAACTTGAATACAACAATTATTAAAATTTATTTTTTTAAAACACTATATGCATTTTGTAAAGAAATATTTCCTAAAATTCAAATAAGAATAAGAACAGGAAAAAACCCCACTTGGAATATATATTGCTACAATGTCTACAGAGACATATTAAAAAAAGCCTATTTCAGTATCCCTACTCCAAAATCTCTTACAAATTTTGTGTATAGTGTCTTTCAGAAAATCAATGTCAACTCAGTAGGAACTGGAAAATAAACTGAACTGGACAAGAAAACAAAAATCTTGCTAATAATAAATTATTAAAATAATTGTAAAGTCGATATTGGATTGTCAGAACCAGACTTTTAAAAAAAAACTGCTTCATTTTTCCACCATTTTGCTTTGAAATTTATGCTAAAGCAAATATATATACCTAAACTCATCATCCAAATCCCATTTGCCCAGTACTATTTCATAAAAATCTAGAGTTTCTTTTTCTGATAATTTTTGTTTGTCCTTTTGATAAAAGAATTCAAGCAGAAAATTCTAGGAAATACTAGAGGTGAATAGTACACAAATTTCAGAAAATGTTGAGGGAGACATTTTGGTTCACTTGTCACTCACAACCAGTGGGGTTGCAATTCAGAATTTTTCCCATACAAACTTGCATCAGCTGAGGTGGTGATTATTTAGGCATGACATTTCATTTGTATTGCACTTAACACATACTAGTCTGTCAAGTGCTGATATGCCATTAATCAGAATATTTTCATTTTAAATAATGACCACAAGTTCAACTATTAACATCTGTTTACCCTGTATGTGTTGGAGACTAATGGCAATTTTAACATATTATTGGTATACCCAGAATAAGGGACATAAGTGCCTAAGCAGGCCGGTTTAGGCATGTACTGAGCTGCCAACACATTACCTCAAAAAGTATAAATAATAATATTCTCATTTGTCTTGATCATTTGGATTCCATCTGAAAAGACACATCACGTATGACACAAACCAGTCTTGAAGTTCAAACACTGAGCACTATTATAAAAAATGTTCTGATCAAGTAACGCTTTTAACTATAAAACATACAAATTCCTAGCATGAAACTAAAAGCAAACATGTGAGTCAAATATGACAGCTCTAATTCTCATTCTCTTTTCCTCAAAACTAAACTTTAAAAAAATTGCTGTTAAATCTAAGACATCTACTATTTGACTAGATAGACTTCTTATTTTATAATATTGCCATTAGTTTATATTTTCAGACAACAATTATAGTAGAAACAACAATTCATTTAAATAAATAGTCATCCTGCATTAGAAATGTTATTAATTACTAATCAAAAATGTAGAATAGCCATATTAAAATTATCTGTCTAGTAAAAAGACTTCAATCTACATGTATACCTAAAACCAGGATAAACTCTTTCTAAAGGGCTCACTTTATTCATAAGATTAAAATTTTTATCCTTTATTCTTAGGATTACAGTTGTCATTACTTAATTTTGTCTTAAGATTAGAATTTTTTCTCAAATATAAAACTGCATGTAGCGCATGGGTACAGAGGGGAAAACAAATTCTAGCTTCTTGAAACACAGGATTTATTAGAGAAACAGAAAAAAAATCTCTAAAAAATTATTTTCTTTGCACTTCAATCAAAAAGAAATGTTTACTAATATAGTGCAAAAGGGAATCAGTCTAAGTGCCAGCCCTAATCTCCAAGTTAATAACCAACACCTGCCATTTATAAAGTCTCAATTCATTATAATGATGTACTTCCCAACATTTTTGTTACATCTTTTTATCCTTCAGGTCTGAGCATCTGCAATAGACTGTTTTTGGTGATTGTGACCATGAACACCCTTTACTTTTGGCAACTGTTTATGCATTTTACCAGTCTCAGTCAGGACCAGCAATGTAATCAAAGAGTAGGCAATGATTATTATTGGCTTAATAGAAGCAGGACAGCACACAAAATGATGGAGAGAGGGAATGCTGCAACCATATTTAGACTTATTTATTTATGACAATCAAGATGGCAGATAAAAAGTAACCACCTTTCTTCCAAGTTGACTTGTTATTGTTAGTGAACAAAACAGTGAATTATTTTGGTTAGAGTATATACATTTTAGCAGTGCCCAAAACAGTACATGCCGAAAATCTGACCTGGAAATCTTTTTGCAGCCCATTCTGAGCTCATGATTTTGTTAACCAACCCCACAGAACTTTACTCTGAAAAAGCCACTTATAACTGGGTGCTAGCCTCAATCTAAACAGCTTAAGCATATTATGATTTCTAGGCCTTGTGTCCGATCACAGGCAAGTAAACTTGTGATTACAAACACCCATGGTTTTGAAGAGGTGTTGCTCATATGACTTTCATCAGTACTGAATAAGAGGAAAATTGTCAATCAATTGGCAAAGAAAACCTTATATCTTCAACTTGTCCAGATTCAAATGCATCATTAATTCAACCATTTAGGACTGGACAATAGGTCAGATATAATCCATTGCTCCATTCAAGTTTGGATAATAGACCATATTCAAATCCTACTGTTCCCTTAAAAGTCTTGCTAATGGGTCAAATGCAAACCCATTCCCCCTCCCAAGTATAGATAATGGGTCATACTCAATAATACTGGTTCTTTTGAATTCTACGTAAGATAAATTCAATCCCATTCCTGCCTTAAAAACACAGAATGTTTAAGTGTGGAGAGTTTGTCAAATGCAATCCTAAAGGAAACTTTTATTTTTACTGAAACTGTGACTGATCTTATTATCTAAGCATAAACTAATATTACTTTAATGACAGCAACTGAAATCTGATATTTAGATTTTTATATTTTACACAATATTTAACATGCTTGCAAAGTAACAAAATATATCATCTCTCATCCAACAGTTCTCACATATGGTCATAAGAAAATGACACTTATTTAACTTCCACAGAAGCTACCTCAATGAAATTCTTGTAAAGTTTTAAAATACTTTTTGACAAGATCTTTAATCTACATGTGATGAACCTTGTATGGCAAAAATGTTAAAGGAAAACTGTTTAAAGTGATGTTTGCGTATATGGGAACAAAGCCATACTTGCACAGGTGCAATAACATCATTCAGAAAAAGAATCTTCACAACAGCTAATTCACTTGTAAATATAAAGCTAAGGTAAAAAAAATACATCGGCACTGAAATAAATGAAAATATTCTACGCTTTTCAATAAAAACAGCAAACATAACAAAATTGCTAATATTAATTTAATATTTTCTTAAAACCCTGAATGAATTGCTGGACCAAAAAGGCTCTTATAACTGGGTATATAGAAACATAAGACTTGAGCATGTCCTCTTTGAATTTTTTAAAATCTTTTTGCTTAAATTGGAAATGAAGTCTACAAATCCATGATCTGCTACGAAACCAGAGAAGACCAAATTAATATTCAAGATAAATGCTTCATTTATTTTTATTCTAGCACGTTGAGATTTATGCATTATACTGATTATACTGCACAGGCTGGAACAATCATGGAGAAAATCTTCAAACTGTAAATTTGTATATCATTCTTCTAGAACATGATGTAAAAACTGAAAATTTATTTCTCCACATTCCTTCTTGGGCTGTTCTGTTTAAATATATTTGCCAGGGTACTTTGGTTTGAGAATTCATATTAAAATGATGAAAAAATTCTAAATTGCATCTTATGGGCAAGTACCCCTCTTTAAATGTGCCTTCCCTGGGTCCCATATGCATTTTCATCGAATAGCCCCTACTGTAGATCCTCAAACTCACCAGTTAGAATAAATGAACATCTTGACTGCTCAAAAATCACCAATTGCATTACCTCCCTTGATTATGAATGGGGGGGTTGCCCTTATGTGCGACATCATTCTTAAATAAGCTGACTGAATCACTAAGATAGAATTGTACTGAAGAATTAAAAAGAAATGGGCCTTTCAAATCTTTTTTTACTTTTTAAATTCAGAAAAAGATAATAGAGCCATACCAATTTCTCTATACCAAATGGGGAAATATTACACGTTTTCCAACTGCTCCGGTGGCCTAGTGGTTATAGTGCCTGCCTCAGATGCGGGAGGTCGTGGGTTTCATCCACGGTCAAGTCATACCAAAGACTTACAAAAATGGTACTAACTGCTTGACGATGCTAGGCATTAAGAGGTTAGTGTTAGGAATGGTTGGCCTGGCGTCAGGATAATGTGATTGGGTGGTACATCATACTACATGTCTGTGGCATGATGCCCCAGTGCTAGACATCACTATAAACTGCCACACTGCAGACATTGTAACACTATGACTGAAAAAATTGTCAAAGCTACGTTAAAAATGATAATCACATCACATGTTTTCCAAGCTGACATTGCTGCTCATTCAGTCTTTCTTTTTTCAAAAACATTATAATCAATCAAATATTTAAAAATCCATCTAAATTTTACATACGAGTTACACATATCATTTAGGAAATAATCATGAAAAATTGTGAGCCAGTGAAAAAGCTAGAGCTAAGGCAAAATTAAAAAATCCTGAAAAAAGCTAACTTCCTTGATATAGTGCAGAAATCTACATGTCTTCATGACAAATCTGAACAATGATCACATCTCCATGACTGAAATCTGAACTGCAATCAAATATCAATTATAGAAATCTAAAATACAACCACACATCACCTATGAACCTTTAACTGTACAGACTCAAAATGAACAAACAGAGCAGCATACATTGAGCAGAAGATGAGGATATATTGTCAGGAGATAAAATTTTACAGTTAATTAGGGCAGGCCCACCACACAATTTTTTCAAGGAACTTAGGTTAATTTTGAAGAGTTACTGTCCAAAATTAAGACTAAAATTTTTTCAATAATATATTTATTAGAAATTACTCAACACTGAGATCACACTCTGTATCTGAATGCAGAGTATAATTCGGCACAGTAAGTTTGTTTCTCTCAATCTTTGATATTCATATTGATCATAACTGTAATATTAGTTATTTCAATTTCTTTAATTTCCAAAGAATTACGGTTCCAATCATCACCTACTGCACATTCACTGTTCTATAATTTATACCTTAGCAAGTTCTTTGTTCAGCTGAGATGTCACTTCTGCACACATATCAGAGGCAAGTAATGCCTAGGGCAATTTTATGAGTTTTTAAATACTTTAGTGCAATTATTTGTAAATGTAATAAAAATTTGTAAAAACAAATGATGCATTTTCTGGAATAGAAGATTGAAAGACAAGTTTCAACAGATTCCTCAATATCTGTCCTTTAATGAACAGCCTGCTAAAAAAAGTATTACAGAACAGGAGGACTGTAAATGATACCAATCATGTCTAGCTATTTTGCTGAATTTTTTTGTTTTAGTTTCTGAAACTAACCTTACTTCAATTGGTACCTTTCTCTTATTTTAAAGCCATCCATCTACAAGCTGGTTCAAGTTTTTTGGTGACACAGGACTAAAGTTATTTTTTTTGGAAACAACTTTCCTTCTTGTAGTACCTCTTACATTAATCACGAGGCATCTTGTTTCAAATACAAGTCATCTACAAAGTTTAGTCCAAGCACATGGTACACAACTTAATTAGAATCATGAAAACAGATCCTCCTCTGTTAAGTCCATGTGACCTTGACTTTTGAAACCAAAATGAAAAAGGCCACATCCTTTTCTCAAATGTAAATCATGCATAAAATCTGGTTAAAGAGGATAAATAACTGATAAAGAAATTGCAGGAAACTAATTCTCTTGTTTCAGTTAGTATCAGTCTGACATTTGGACAAGTGCCTTATTTATCTCAAATGCAGGTTTTTGCAAAGGTTCAAGGAAACAAATTGAAACAACAATATCAAAAGAAATGTTTACAGCTACATTTATCCTATTCTTTTAAATTTATTTCATTTTCCACATGTGGGAGGGGTCAGAGAGCAAGAGTAAAATTTCTACAAATGCTTTAACTCATCCAAAAATATATTTTTTTTTACAGAAAAATGAAAATTCTATTCAGTACACAAAATAGTTGTGGGTTCCTCTGTATGTTTCTCATAAAGCTCAACTTATTCAAAGCTATAAACATGTTTGTCACATAATGAACAGAAACTGCACAAGCAGATTTTAAAAATTCTTCCAAAATCATTTTCTCAAAATAACAGCAATATATGAATAGCAAATTTACAAGCCAATCTCCTTCCATATACACTTTTACTACTGCGATATGAAGCTTCAAAGAATACATTTTCTTACAACCAAATAAAATGGAGCAGAAAAAATTTAATGCATATGGTAAGTAGCCTGACTGAAAATCTCATCCATCCATACAAAGGTCCTTAATGATATACCATAAGAACTTGTGACCCAACAATACAACCTGGTAAATAAATAAGTAAATAAATAATAAATATCTAGAAAAGAGTTTTATTTTTGGTTTTGAACTATTTTCAATTTGAACTATCCTTTTAAAGTCAGACTATACTGAATAGGCTAAGAAAAATCTCATGAAAGCTATGAATCAATCACAACAGTTATGCCTCACACTGTATAGTCCCCATGGAAACTTGATAGAACTGATCCACAGTGCCATTTTTAATTAAAATATTCAAATCAGGACCTAAAATTTGGTGTAAATATAGATTATGAGTTTTCAAACATGGCAATACACAAGTTGTTTTATTAGAAAGATTCAGTTGTCAAAACCATTTTTAAGGATTTTTGTAAAAAAAACCAAAACTTTCACCAAGTATCATGTAAGCAGTCTTTCCCATCTTTACTCAAATGAAACTCATCTTAATTGCTGATCAATCTTACGATTCCCACACTATTTGCATTTCATCAAGGCACTGCTTATGATGTGATTGTTTACACTTAGCTTAAAATCAATTGTCTTGCGTGTTATATTTTCATTTATAAATAATAAAATTTACATACTGATTAACATCAAATTCCTGTGAATTTTATATGTATATAAAGTGTTTTTTTCATAAAATAGACAAGAAAATATGGCACATCTCCACATTTACTACTTTTAGAGTACACTGGCATAGTTTTGCATTGCACCCATTTGGATATGTTCCTATCATATTTTTCACACTCTCTTTATACATATTATGTATACTGACTTATGAGTTAAGAGTCCAAATACAATCTGCATGGACCCAAATAATGCATGTTATGTGCAGATCTAGGTCTATTCTGAAGGAGCAAAACGATACAGTGCATGAGATTTGAAGGTAACAGGTTGTATCAGGTTTTAGGAATCTTCAGCTCCAATCTGACTACATTGTAAAATAAAATGCATGAACAGCTAGGAGAGCAAAAAAAACTATTCTGACTTCTGCAAAAGGACATGCAGTAAAAGTACATGTGACCAAGTTTTCAGTCTTGAAACATTTACACTTTATATGTATGCAATCAGGACCTGCATTGGTATTTTATTTTAATATATTACTTTATGAAAATGAAAATATTGTGTAATACAACAAATACTGTTGGATAATCTTAACATCCCCATAGTAATAGCTACCACACTGACAAGCAAATATTCATTTTCTTCTCAAAACTTGTTTGTAGTCTGACTCAATTAAAGAGCAAGTATATATGGTATTCTGTAGTGCAACAGAATTTATTTCAATACTCACAAGTAGACTCAAACTGCAATCAACAAAGATCTTGATCTACCTGCTCATAATGAACCTGCAAATCAGGGTCTAAGGTGCTTGTTCTACTGATTACTCCAAACAATCTGCATAGATTAAGATTTTCGGGCACATTAAATGATGGCTGATTTCGGTTTGTGCAGTTTACAGTTGTACCTCTTAAAAGCGAGTATATAATGTATTAAAATAATTCCTAACATTATTCTACATAAAAATAATCACCAGCAAATACACATTTAAGGTTAATAATTATTGATGTTATGCCAAAATTCAAGCATTTAAACAAGTTATGATTGGGTCACAAGCAAATATGACACTATTCAATAATTCCAATGTAACAATGACCCCATATCTATCACATTATCACCCATCATTCTCTTACCATGTTGCACAACCTGAGCGTGCATTACAACCTAAAAAAGACAAAATTCGCATACTATGCACCACTGCTTGTCTTCTTTTGCAAGAATTATTGTTCAATTCTCCTCATCATAAATAGTCAAACATATAAAAAAAAATTGTACATAAAATAAACTGACAACTATCATGATAAAACATGACTGGTTAATATGGCACAATGATGTTGGTTGTCTTTTTTTGTTTTTAAATTGATATTTAAGGGTTATACATAACAGTCTAGTTAAAGTTTGCATTGTTAACATTAATTCAAAATAACCAAATCTTGTTATTTCTGTAGTGCTGTATTTACTCATGGTTTCATCTACACCAAAGGTGAACTTTATCCACCCAGACCTGCTATTTCATAATATGCAAGCAGATCAGAATTTATATAGTTTGCCTGAAGTAAAAAATACAGCATAAATCTTGATCGGCTGGCACCTAATGCTATGGCAGGTTTGGGTTTAAGCCGTTTCCAATGTGGTGCATGTTATCTATCATAAAACACTGTACTGTGGTCAAGAGGTACGCCAAAATAATCGAACTGATAACTAACATTACCTTGTTACTCTTAAAATGTCAATTTGGGAATGCACAAATCTGATACTACTGTGCAATAATTTTGCAGTTACGAATGGTACTGTGATGAACTTTTACACTTTGATAGTAAGACAAGAAATGGTTCTGAAATAGGCAGTGAGCTGTGAGTTGCTGTATGCAGATCACACAAAAAGAACAATTTCTTCATTACATCAATAGTGCACCAATTCAACAACCAACACAAGGTGATTACCGTATATATTGCTTATAACAAGTCCACCTGCAAACTGTACAGACCCAGAACTGCCATTACAAAGTGTAACAGCAGATTTGGGTCTGTGCAGTTTGTTAGGAGTAATTAGCAGAATAACATAAATCCTGATATGCAGGTGAATTATGCTATGGCAAATGAGAATCTTTGCTGCTTGCAATTCAACTTGACTTATAAGTGAGTATATATGGTAGTATAGAACACAACACGAGCATCAGAAGATAAAAGGGACATATATAATGCTGAAAATGAAAATTATATGATTTGAATGACATGTAAGCATGCAATCCAAAACCAGTCATGATGTTCTGTCTAGGTGTTTGCTTAAATGATAGAAATTCTATTTGATAACTTTATTCAGCACTCTTCTGAAAGTAGACATTAGAATGTTCAACACAAATCCTGTTTAATGCACATCACACAAAAGTGATATCCTCACATCACACTCACAAAAGTGATATTCTCAGGAAAGCCACATCATCCAGTGCTATATAGAGTCAGTCTAGCTAAAATTTATGAGTCATACTGATACAGTATGAAGACAGAAAAGCAAAATCTAAATAAAGACTGAATTGAGACCTAATGAATTCAATCAACAGGAGTTTCACTGCCACCACATGGTTACTAATACATACTGGCATGACTCTCAAAATGCACTAGTACAAATAACTGAGCATAACAATGGTTCCTCAAAGGTTGTTGTCAAATGTTTTGGGTTTAATATAATTTTTCAGCAGATGACAGGTTATACATGGCAGCCAGTATAACTGGTGGAAGAAGGAGGAGGAAAACCCCAGTAAGAACCTCTGACAAATGGAAAACTGACCTGTTGCACTACTCTTTAAAAAGAATTTTCAGGGACCCAAGATAAGATTATTTCAACTGTAGAGTATTGAAACAATCTCATATTCTTGTGAAACTACAATATACCAAATTTGGTAATATTTTGTACATGTCCATATCTATATGTTCAAATGATATCTCTAAATGTGGTACAAAATGCTTTGTCATGACCTTTGACCTTAAACACCTGATTTCTCAAATAGAAAATCACTGTTGTTTCAGACAATATCAAGCTACCAACCCCACTCTACCCTTAGTCTGGACATTTGACTTTCAATGTCAAGAGTGCGGACTTTGTTCATTGGAATACAACTAGATTTTAAGTCTAATAAAAATTCACTTTCAAATGTACATGTATGGCAGCTATATGTACTTGCGCATATATATATGCAATTGTTCTTTGTCAACTGTATTCATGATATACACACAGTAACCACAGTGGCTCGACAATTAACATGCCAGACTTGTAAATGGAATAGTGTGGGTTCAAATCCAACCATAGAAACAGTCCAAACCAACTGGGCAAGGCATTTTACTACAATTGCTTCGTCACTAAACATACTACTTGTGTTGCTGTGTTTGAAAAACAAAAGTAAAATATATACATTTGTCAATGATATTCATCTATTTTTGTCACCAGAAATGTTACTTTCCTGCTTGAGTGCCCAATAAATCAAGATGCACCAACATGAAAAATGCTTCACAGCTGTATTGCAGTTGTAGCATATACGACTACTTAATGACCAAAGTAAAGTCTTGATCTGTTTGTATAATAGTATGTATACCAATCCTCATGTGAAATATTCTTCCCCTTGACTAGTGTACTGAGCAAAGACAAACATTTATGCCCACATTATGACAATGTCCACTTTCAAAAAGATGCATATAATCTACCATTTATACTCACTTTTAGGTCCAGTCCAACTATAACTGCACAGACCCAGATCTGCCATTGCATTGTGCACCTACAGATCTGGATACATGCTGATTTTAAAGAGCAATGAGTAGAACTAGACTTATAAGCAATTACATATGGTAATGAACATCAAGTAAAATGCATAATGAGGGTGTCAACAAATGTGAGTGCTTGATGTACAAGTTACGACACGAAGCGGCTTCCAGGGGGTGTTTCTGACCTCTGAATGGCTCAACAAAGTGCCTGATATGCAAACAGTTTTCTTCATTCAAGTTTATCTCAAAATGCTTATTTTTTTTTAATCCACCTTTGTACAAATATAGTGTCTGATCTTTTGGGGCTTAATGATGGAAAGAACCACCGACCCACGAGAAGCTACTGGCAAGCTTTCTCACATATCTACATTCGCCGAATCCTAGACTCGAAGTGTCCGAGTATTGATACATGATTATGCAGTTTCAAATATAAACATATGCAGTTTCAAATATAAACATAAAATTACCTGCCCAGAATGACCAGATAATGAAGTATTTATTTTGTATTTTTATCTAAAAACATTTTTCATATGGTTCATTCAGACATAATTTCAACTATTTTGATTATATAAATATAAGACTAATTTTTGAACTGATGATAACTTATACCATCATCCAGTGTACTTTCACAATACACAAAGAAAACTATATTTTAATTTAACACTGAATATTCAAATATTTCTATCTTATTAGGCATTTACAATAAACTTTCACAGCCCAGTCAATAGCAATGCATGCACTTGGGAAACTTATGTAACAAATTCACAATATATAAAAAGATCATATTGTCACATATAGAAAACAATGAAACCAGGCACTTTGCCAACCAAATACAGCTGGTACATTAAACACATACTGGTGCAACTCATAACGAGTCAAGCAGCCTTGTGTCGTCCCCCACAGCATCCAAGCGCAACCCCACATTTGTGACATGCCTTAAGTGGCCAGTAGCACCATAAACAAGGGACAATAAAAGATAAAATGGATAGAGCTGTCCACTTTTTACAGTTTGAATTGTCTGAAGGATCACACGTGCATGGGTGACCATATTCTCCATCAGCATCTGACATACAGTGATAAATGAGTCCTTTGGGACACCATACACAAGTCACAATTTCTATACATTTCTCAACACTGTCTGGTGCTTCTTCACAACTTCCACGATGATTTTCCTCATGGCTAAACATAGCATGACAGTGCTTGCACCGAGCTCGTGTTAATAGTCTTCCACTTTGTTGTTGTATGCTTGTTTTTCTTCTGTTCTTTTTCTTTTTTATAGGTAATGGAGGCTTAGGTTGGTCTGTTATATGACTTTGAAGCTGTTTCTTAATATTACTTGTGGCCTCTCGTTTGGCTGGTGGTTTCTGAATAGATTCTAAATTTGGATAACTGTATTCATGTGGTTTGTTTCTTGCAAAAAATACATATGAATACTCCTTCAATTCCACATTGTCTGAATTATCTAAAAGAACCTGTTCCGATTTACTACTTAATGATGTGGGCTCATCAGCTTTGACCCATACATCCTGCCCATAACTGCAATCTATACTATTATCCGATTTACTACTTTTGTCACTAGAATTTGGTGATGTATGTTTGTGGCCAGCTCGGAGTGGAGAAGTCACATAGTGTACTCGGTGAAGATGATGAAGATGGGAGTTATGTGAATTATAGAAAGGTTCTGTCATTGCTGACACGAAAGAACTGGGCGACTGGGGACTGCTAGTTGTTGTGGAGGCTGTGCTCTGGGATGAACTTCCTTTCCTCGACATAGGAAGGTTTAGAATCTGAAAAAGACAATACAATTACACAAAGTAAAACCTGAATCTAATGCTGTAGAATTTTAAAGACCTGCAACACATAAATGAGAAATAAGAAAACATCTCAAGATGACATGGATGCCCATATCATGTTATTTCAGACACTTTGGATCAAGATGCAATGACAAACTACTGTTAAAAGGGGTCATAATTCATATTTTGACAAGAAAATCTGAAAATCAAATGTGAAGGAACATATGTACGCATGGGATGTACAGAAATGGGTAATGCAACACACCCAGGTTTTCCATTAAACCTGCAAAGATTGCAAAGCCCAGCAAAACCAAATTTACTTTTTGCACATGCAATTATCTTTCTGACTTTAGTCATTATGAAGTGTATGACAGCAGTCAGCACAGCAACATGACTCAACATATCTGACCCTCCCTGAAAGCAGTACATATACAGAAAGATCCTTTTCTATGCACTAAACATTCAAGATCTTCTGGGAAGTTTGAACAACAGTAACATCTAGTTTCTAATGAAAGCAAAGATGAATAAAAACACTTCCAATTTTTTCAATCCATTCCCTCACCACCTCTGAACTATGGAGAACAGCAAAAGTAGCATCAAATTAAGAAAATATTCCACTGGTTGATCGATTTTAAAGATAGTAACTGGTTATAATTTTTAATTATTTGATGTCCATCTGGTTGCCATCATGTCAGTGTTGACATGCATATATGTATGTGTCTGATGAAGCAAACTTTATCAATTATTTGTGTTTATAAGCATAAAAAAATGCTTACAAATGTGTTATTCTCTTTTTCTAAATGTCAAATTTGAATTTCCAGTAATTTTCTATAAACTAATATGAACAGGTAATTTGTTCTCAATCATACATTGCATTTGGGGTCATATTAAAATATTGAGCTGTGGCCTTGACCATGACAGTAAGGCCTCTGATGTCTGAACCACCATATCTTCTAGTCATAATATTTAAGTACAGCAATCCATTTATCTTAAATTGTTGTCATGTTATAAACTGAAAGACAATAAATTATCAACCTGTGACCTTGTCCTTAAAGGCAGCCAATATGATACATGACACTGATTCATTTCAAACAGCTATAAAGTCACAGAGCTGAAATAAAACTGTCACAGAAAATTCAACATATACCACCTTGACACTGATCATAAAGATAATTCTCCTGATGTGGAGCATTTCAGTAAAATTTGTATTATTATGAGGTTAAAGGGTTGGCAAAGCAATTCTGAATCAATGTCTCAGCCTTTTCTGTGGTGGGTTCATGTTCTGGCTGTTCCACTGACATCTTCCAACACCTCCACATGGGAAGTGCAAAACACATACCCACAGAGTAGCCATGGCAAGTTGCTTGGTGCTTGTCCCATCATGGCAAGTCCATGCTGTGAGGAGTGAAGGTACAAAAAATCGCGCGAGCTGCACTTCACAAGAAACATAATGTACTTCAAAAAAATTGTCTTATTTTTTCCAAGACAAGATTTAACTCTCTTGGACAGGTATCCAACATCTCACTTATTATCTTGCAGTAGAATAATTTTATGAACAATGTTTTCCACCTTAAAATCTGTCTGCAAGAATTAAATCTACAGGTTGTAATACTGTCTGTCAATCAAGATGTATGATGATAATTCACCAGTAAACACATCTGAATGCATTAGACTAATGAGCCAAACCAATACAAAGGAGAGTATGCATACATGCCAATCCCAGAAGAGGCTTAAGTGTAATTATTGCTACAAGTGACAAAAAAGCATGATCACATAAAAGTGTAATTTATATATTGCATGCTATCACTGCAGAACACGAAGAAAAATGTACATTTATTTTTGCTGGGCTGGCTCTGCAACTGCTAAATTTATTGTCAGAAATGGGCAAAACCTATGGAGATTAGCATCAAAATACAAACACAAAATATACTGACAAATTATTTATATACAGCACTCACTTTAACTAGTCCACATATCTAACTGAATGATCATAAAGTCTACATATTATACAATGAGCATGATATTGTGCTCATTCTGATTGCTGTATTCCATTACTTTCATATTCTTTTAAAAAATGCTATTGTTCTGTCCTTTTTTCTGATCTGACATGATTTAAAATTTAGAAAGATTCCCCTGTTCGAACATTTTTCAGTCATATAACATTCACAAGTCACATCAATAAATCCAATAAACATCAGCTCCCATTTTCTTTAAAAGTACAGACCATTTGGCTAGCCAAATATACTGTCAATACAATAAATCCGTGAAGCAATTTTCAAACTGGAGAAACCATTCCTTTCTTGGAAATGTGTCAGATAAAGATGTCATAAATAGAAAATAATGAAAGCACATGTACATCTGGGAACGATTAATCTACACTGTCTTATGTTATTTTTACACCGATTGTCCTTTTTATTTATAGAATATTCTCAAACTAATGTGATGAGTGCAAATAAATAAGTAATAATAAAAACAACAAACTAAAGTTTTTTTCCTTATTTTTATTTAAACTTTTAATGTTCCCCAAAAAGCATAATTCATATACAGGTTAGCAAAAGATATAAAAGGGTGAAAAAGCATGATGATTATGCCAAAAGCATAATGGTTGACATGTATGGAGCATGGGCAAAATACTGTTTTTTCCCACCAAAGAACCTGTTAGCAATAATGAAATTTACACCATGTTCATTTCTTTGAGCTAAATGATTTAAATGCTTATTACATACATTAGTCTTCCATGGTTTCCAACAATTTTCAGTTATAGTGATACTGGAATTAAAAATAAAATGGGATCCTGAACTTGTTGTGGGGCTTCACACCATTTTTCAGCACACGATAGGCTATACATGGCAGCCAGTATTAATGGTGGAGGAAGAAACTGGGAAATCAGTGGAAAGAACCACCAACCCACGAGAAGCTACAGGCAAGCTTTCTCACATATCCACATTTGCCGAATCTTAGACTTGAACCCATGCAGACAGGTGAGATTGTAGTGATCCATAACAGTGGTTTTAGACCACTCGGGGCCCCCAATTCTGAACTTGGATATAGTGTATTTAAGAATGTGGACACATGTTAGTGAAAACACCTCAATAGTTCAAGTCCGTGTGTGCAATGTGGATCTACTTAGACAACATCCATAAATTCAATTAATAAACATTCAATGGATATTTAATAAACAGCAGTTCCTTTCTGCTCCATGTTATCTTACCTCAAACACTTCCTCCTCAACATCTGGTTTAAAAATACCACCTGAAAGAAAAATATGAACAATTATCATAAATAGAAGCTCTCATAGATTACAGTATAAAATGTTTTCATGAAACATGAATGCTCCAATGTAATGCCAAACCATCAAAAAATCAAAATTTATCTGAATGTACAACCAAAAATAGTAACACTATTAAAGTCTGATAATCTGGCATATTTGTGGTCCAAGTGTTGCATTTTCTGCAATGGCTTTCAAGGTTTCCCAACAAGTATTTGTTGAACGTCCCATCCCTCAACTTTTGACCTTGTATTCCCTTTGGGTATGCTTTGTCATCCAAAAAAAATCATAAAACACCCCTGCAACTTTTAATTGGTGCATATCCACCCATGTCTCGGCAGAGTAATAGTAATATCCAATGTTGCAAAAGGTATAAAACAGTATAATGACAATATATATTTATATTAAAGTAATGGCAATGAAAATATTCAAAGTTTGTGAAAGAATTGCAATGTGACGTGTACAGTGACCATTAGTGTGGTATATTTTTAAGTTCAAGACACCCCTATGGCAAGGAAGATTCAATTTATTTTGCGGCTGACAAGAGACTTAATTTACACAAATAAACAACTTACCTATTCATTAATATTTTGTTTGGAAAAAAGTAAAAGAAAACAAAGATATTTATTACAAAATATGATAATAAGTGTAAAGTTAAAGGAGAGATCAAGATCTGTAGCAAAACATTCCACTGTGCTGATTATTTCAGATTAACCACATTTTCATTGGTTACCTGAGCATATAATAAAACTTTTATGACAATAATGTAAGTGTTGAAGGAAAATTAAAGTACAGTACAGACCATAGCACTAAAATGGCAAAGCTAGTGAAGCAAACAAGATTGCCCGACTTTTATATCATTATTAGTGTATTATGTACTCTTATTTTCATGTTTTCCTCTCAAAATGTTGCATATCTTGCAGATGAAGAAGGGAGGGGATACAGTGTCCCCTGCCCTTGGCATCCTATGTGCTTCACTGGGGTCCAATCCCTCCTATTCATAAAATATCCCTATTATTGCAGGTAGATCTATATGAACATACTAGTGCACATATCAATCATTTTAGACTATATATTTCTCAAAATATCTTGTTTAACAGTCAGTTGATTAGCCATATAGCACAGATCCTATTTAGTATTTGACAGTAATAGACAACACATGTTCATGAAATGGACCATGACAAACTGAAGAACTAATATTCCTCTGCTTTGCAACTTTAGTTATCTGTAAGCCACTTTAGAATTTCTAACTACCTCACTCTAAGTCAGCTATATCTAACTCTAGTAAAAGGTCTCATTCTTCAAGTGTGATACAGATAGCCTGTAAAAGAATTAAATGAAGTTAATTCTAAAGTACACTTACCAAATGATCAAGCCATGGAAGCAGCATTGAGAGATAAAAAATAAAGTATGAACAAACATGAGATTTATATACAGATGGTCTTAATAGTGTTCATTTCATATGCAATTTACAGAACAAGTTAGAAAATATGCCATCATCTGACGCCTGCTGTAAGTGGCATAATTTGTATTATACAAAGGGTTTGATGAATTTCATGTCTGATTAACTAGAGTTTTGATTCTATTCACAATTTCTGCATTTTGCAATGACTGTTATTACACCTGTGGGGGGGGGAATGCCATTTTTCAGCACATAATAGGCTGTATAGGGTGGTTTGTATCACTGCTGCAAGAACCTAGGAAAACATCTGTAAAAACCACCAACCTAAAGCAAGGTACTTGCAACTGTTTGCATAAAACCAAATTGACTAAGCCCATGACTCAAACCCTTTCTAACTGATAAGACAGCAGAAATCATTAAAGGTGCATCCTTTAGGCCATATCGGCACATGTGATCCCATAATGGTATCAATAAAAATACATGCTGATGTTATTTGATAAAATACTGCTTACAACCAAACTTCCTGATACAACATCTCTGATTCTATATTTCCAATTTCACAAGATAACTTCTATGGACGAATGTTGGAAATTAATACTTTAGTCATGCCAATTTATTTCTAATAATCGTCAACATTTTATAAATAAAAAACACTATTAATACTTGGAAAAGGCAAAGATAACTTCATGATATTCACAACAACCTCTTTGATGTCCATATAAAAAAACAAGCTGCACATATTGGTACACACAATTTGTGAAGGCACTTCTCATTTAAAGTGTAATTTTAATATTTGTTGGTAAAATCATTTGCTTTGTGCTTTATTAATGTGATTCATTCTATCAACACTTCAGCACTGGTTCATCTCGGTCCTGGGTTAAGGCTTCAACAAAAGTAGGATACCCTCTGTATAATGTTTTAAGGCCCTAACTAGGTAATTACTGATGGGCAGGTGTGACAAGTACTGTTTATTAGACCTTTGTTCCAGTTATATCTAAAATCAACATTGTAGCTTCCAGAATTAACTGGAATACATTCATACATTCTCATATTCTTTGAACACATAGCTGGTGAGAACAACTATCCTGATAATGCCAAGTAATGTTGTGCACCAAAATTTTGTCCTACTCGACAATCCCTGCTGATTCATAACAGATTCTAAGTTAATCGTAGCCAGATCCATAATGAAAATTTTACAGTGCAGCTGTTTTCTTAAACATTTAATAACAGAGTCTTTTCAGAACAAAATCTGAGGACTGTTTGTAAAATTCTAAAGTCAATGCAATTCAAATTAGTTCTAACACCTTCCATAATATTTCATATTCAGTATTCTCTAACATAATTAGCATGTGAGTCATATATCTTTAGATTTTTTTGCAACCTTAATGCAACAGTAATGTAATTGATTTTATATTTCCACCAAAAAAAAATTTGTTTCATATTTTAGCTGGTGAAAACTCATGAATTGGTGAGAATATTAATGTAAATGTTAGTTAGAAACATTTTCATTAAATGAGCTTCAGAACAATAATTTTAACACAAATATCGATGCCCATACAACATCACTTTTGCATTAAATGATGTGCAACTTAAGATATTTGCTCTTGCAACCTTACTGCATAAAATTCACACTTATGAATTCTAGATTTCAATGATCTTGGTAATTCATGTGCCTTGACAGAAAATTCTTTCAGCCCTGTGGTTAACTTTATAAACTGCGGACTTACCATCTGTGAGGTCTGCCACTGCAGATTTTATACCCCTATCAAAGGCTTTGGCATCATCGTACCTTTCAAAGGTCAAACCAAATCGTTTATCGTCTATATGCCAATGATGAAATTTAGGATTGGCTTTTGTGTACCTAATGTCCTTTGTAAGATCACAGTTGAGCACCACCTGCAAAAGAAGCAGATAAGAGGTTCAATATGTGAAAAGATTTAAATTCCTTACCTGAAACTTGCATGTTACATAAGCACTAAATAAAAATACATGACATTTATATCCATATTTATTACATATGCAATTAATCTACTTTGCCTTTTTTCATTTGTGCATTTTTGTGACATAAAATGTTTTAAACAAGAGTCCCATGACAATATAAATGTTCTACTGATAGCAAAGAATTTCCATGAATTCAAGATCAGACCATCTCTACCTTTTGACAGTGGAGTTCTGAAACCATCATAGACATTCTTCAGCAATGACACGATTTTAAATTATTGGCTATGGTGGATATACTAAATACAATTGGGGCACCATTCTTATTCAGAACCAACAATGCATCGTAATAAGTCTTCTGATGGAAATGATATACTGATATGACTTTCAATTTTAAAGTGGCAATAAAAAGATTTTTGAGATGAATATAAACCCTGCACTGATCCAATCAACTATTACGGATTAGTAGTGACAACATTCACCATAAAAAGCAATAACATTTTCAAGACGGCTCCTTTGGTGCCCATATTGGTCAACAAATAATGCACTATTTTCATTAAGGACAAACTAGACATGATAGGAAGCATTATTGTGAAAACCCATGTCAGTAAGACTTTCCATTCTGTATGAGTAGTAGTAATAACAAAATTTTCACGATGGCCATATTGAGCATCAAACTGGCCCCATTTTCAGTTGGGACCAACTACATGTAGACATCAAAAGAAGTATTTCAGTGAAATCCCATGTGCAAGAGTAGCCGTAACAAGGTTTTCAAGATGGCTGTCGTGGTAGCCATGTAATTCAACTACAAAACGGTATACAATACATAAGAACACTGCAAAGGCTATTCGAAGAAATTAAAAAATTTGCATATTTGTTTGATCAAGGCAGGGGGTGCTTGCTAGCAAAGCACTCCAACACTCCAAAACACAAATGGTAAACTGCATATTTTACACTTGCATTGAAATAATTATAAGAATTAGATCAATTTATTATGATAACATTATTGACACATCCTTTCCATACAACTACTTTTTATATGATGATAAGTATAGATTTTATATTTTTTCCCTTACAAGAATGGACAAACAATTTAATACACATGAAGACATCAAGCAAAATGCTGTAAATTTGTTGGGAATTAAAATCTCCAAGCATGGGCATCTAAGATTTGAAAATGTTTCACCTTGTTAATTTCAACAATACCCTGTGGTCCGATTAATTAGGAACAATTACCAAACTATTGCTATTAATAATGAGACCACAATTAGAGTTGTTACATAGATCATGCAGTCAGATTGGTTCATTTGATGGGAGTGCACCTTTTCTAAGCTGAAACTAACATTATCTTCACTCCTTATAAGACAGACAAAATGTGTCGTTTTATAGAACGTGTTCAGCCACCGTTAAAAAGCAAAAGTTTAATTAAATGACATAAACGAGAGGAATAATTCTGATGATAGGGAAAAGTGTCATCGAACCTTTCTGAAGACATGGACAAAAGGTGAGGAATGGTTGATTTATCATCATGAAAATAAAGTCAGGTGGAATAACTGGTGTACGGAATTTGCAAAAGCAAACTGAGAAAAACATCCAGTTTTGTTGTGGGTTGTTCGAACTTTAAAATTGAATTAGTAAACGTGCATGAAAGCTTGAGCAACACAAAAAGATCAGAAAAAAGCAGCTATGCAAATACCACCAGAAGAATCGACCACTGATAAGATATTGGAAAGTTTTAATGGAATGCGTTTGACCATATGTGCTTCACGAAAGCTTGATACTGAGACACCCCCATAATCTTTAGGAAAACAATCATACAGAGTGACATAAATATCTCACATTACCCCCTTACCTGTTCTGACAAAAGACTCTGTCTACCATACTATATAAGAGACAAGATCAGTAACTTCCAAATACTTTGTTCTACCTATGACTTGAGTTTTCCTTCTGCTATTTCCATCTTTAAAAGCATATAACCATATTCAGTAGCTAGTTTTACAAAGTTTTTTTTTTATTAATCAAACCATAATTGACTTTTCTATGATGCACCAAACTGAAGTTACAGGTTCAGAAAAAGTGCTAATTTCGACTGCCAGACAACGTTGCGCTCAGGTGACATCTGGTGAAAAGAGCTATGGTAAAGAACCGAAGACCCTTCACTGATTTTGTATGGATGTGTTAGCTGGATGAGATGAAAGGAGTTGATGTTGGAGAGACTTAGACTATTAATAAATAGGTTGTTACATTTACTCACTAAATCACTGGAAGTGAAAGGCAGAAATTTGTTTTGGTGGAGCATTTTCGGCCAGTGCTTGTTGGCACAAGTGTGGTTACTGATGTAGTGGAATTGGAATGGGTCATATTAAAAAGTGTAGTCTACAGCAAGTAGGTGTACATTCAAATATTTAAAAATAAATACAAGAAACATCAATGATGCTAGAATTTATAAAAATTCTTTTTTTACCATAGTATCTTGATTGCAGAAGGTAACCATTTAAAGAAAGCTTTTAAAAAATTTAATATAAACATTATTTAAGTATTGACATTACCTTTTTCTTGATGTAAATTTATTCAGATTAATATTTTTTAATGTATTCTGCTATCTTGCAATTACAAAGACATCTATGCTTTGACTTGGTCCACAGTTGTAAAATGATGTGCTGCTGACTGCAAGAATATTCTGACATTGATTGACCTTGTCCTAACAATCCCAGCCCACTCTGCTGATGCTGAAAGGAGTTTCTCCGAGATGAAAATGGCAAAGAGTGACCAGAGATCATGTTTGCGACCTTGGGTTCTCTCGACCTACTCTTTATGTTCTATACAAATGATATTCCAACAAATGATCCATCACCAGCAATACATTTGTGGAATGTTTCAGGGAGACAGGTAATGAGACCTGTACAAACCCCATTTGGACCCAGAGTGAAGGTGGAGGACAAGATAGTCACCTTGATCCCTTTCTGGAATTGAATCCAAATTATCTTGAGAAATAAAAAATATTATTTGACTGATTAATGATTTGAAGCAGGATTTGATTTATAATTCTGTACTTCTGCATTTCATGTGATAATGCTATTTATGAATAATATTGTTTTTAATCTCAATACAAGTGTGTGAAAATGTTTTTTGGACAGGACTAGTAAAGATTTGGCAGGACTAGTAAATTTCTCAGCATACAATTCCTTCTGGCTACAAAGAAATTTGTGTTAAATTTGAGCTCTGTTATAGCCTAACACTCTTATTTTGTGTTATTTTTTTCTCTCTAAAATTTCAAAACTTTAATGCAACAGCAAATAGGTAGACCAAAATATCAGTCAGATAAGATTTTTTGCTTGTGATGTCACAACTCTATTCATCCTGAAAACTCTCATTGCACTCCCAATGATATGAATTAACCCTGTATATATTAACCAGGTATATATATAAAATGGACATTAACCAGGTATATATATATATATATATATATATATATATATATATATATATATATATATATATATATATATATATATATATATATATATATATATATATAAAATAGAGCTGTAACAAAGAAATCTTTTTCTTAGCATTTATTGCCATTCACAATGGACACAGAGCTATAGAAGTCTTAACCACTAAATAATTAATGGCACCTCCCTAATTATATATTGTGAGTGGTCACTAAAACAAAAATGTGCTATATTACTTTGAGTTACTTTTATAGCCACTTTTAAAAATTTACCCATTACTGCAAAAAAAAGTAAAATTAAAGCACATACTGTAGACAATAAATATAGTTATCAGCTAATCAGATACTCCATCCATTATGACAATCAAGGTTCATTCATATTTTTTACTATTTACAGTTATCAAAGTAAATTTACTTACAAACACTCAACAGTTTATATTCTTAAGAAATGCAAATAATGAATAGAGCAAAAGGTAAAATTTATGATTCATTTTTTTCACTTGTATATAATGAATAATCAAGGAATTTGTTTTATTTCTTCTCTTTTCTACAGTATCTTCTATATTTGAAACATTTATGTAATTATTTATATCTGGGCAAACAGATTATTTTCTATATATGACAGATCTATGTAAACACAGATCATCTTAGATCATGGCATATCTATGCAAACAAAGATCTAAAATGCAATCTGAATAAAACAGATGAATTAAATTATAATTTTCATATTTCTGGAAGTGTAAAGCATCATTATAAATATATCACTGCTAATAACTCCTCAATGCAAGGGAACACTTCATCTGTTATGCTACTAAAATTTAAGTAGAATGTGAATTCCATGTCACCAGATTTTCAATCTCTGATTAGCGCATATTTAATCTTCATTATATCAGAGATCAGAACTTTCATATTTGATCTAAAACACAAAACTGATATACTCACAGAATTATCAGCTATCCTTTCTCCATATATTAAATATTCATTTTTTGATAAATTATCTTCTTTTGATCTTCTTTTTAGCCCCACATAGCTTAGGCCACCCCCTCCCATGGGGACCCATCCTCCACTTGAATCGTCCCTTGTCATAACCTGTGCAGGAACACGCACAAGGTACTCTTCACTGTAAAGAAGAAATAAGACAAAATTATTATTAGTCAGAACAGCAACTCTGCATGCCTTCATTCATTTAATATCATTTCTAGCCTCTTATTATTGTATGTTTTAAATTTTTAATATAGCTTTAACATTTTTTGATATTTACTGTGTGACAGCTCTGGGTCATCATGCTGCAGGCATGTAGCATCATGTCCCATCTAGTCACATTACCCTTACTCCAGATTAACACTAACCTCTAAATGCTGAGCTCCAAGCGAGGCAGTTGCTAGTACCATTTTTAAAAGTCTTTGGCATAACTCAACCCGGGTTCAAACCCACGACCTCCAACATCCAAGGCAGATCCCCTAACCACTAGGCCACCAAGGTGACAACTTGTTTCTGTAACCGTCAGTCAAGGAAACTACAGCTACAAACTCCAAAACTAAAAGAGATATACTCCAAATGCATCCAGTATTCAAAATGAACTTTTGAGTCTGTTAAACTGACAGATATAACACACTGTAAGCTTCTATGAAGAGAGTTGTTGTTGTTGTTGGGCTTAACGCCATTTTATAGCACACAATAGGCTATTCATGGCGGCCAGTATTAATGGTGGAGGAAGTAACCGGGAAATCAACGGAAAGAACCAATGACCCACGAGAAGCTATTGGCAAACTTTATCACGTATCCTTTTTCTCTGAATCCTAGTCTCAAACCCACGCCGACAGAGGTGAGATGGCAGTGATCCGTAATGGACTTTAGACCACTCGGGGCCCCTACTTTGAAGAGAGTCTGTCACTATGTACTCAAAATGTTAAAAAATATGAAGCCCATGTTCTTGGTACATCTTGAAAGACACTGTACTTCCATGACCATTTTAACATAAAAATTAACTGAATGATGAAATACTATGAAAGTCTAGCTTGTTAATAAAGTAAACTCCAAATCAGCTGTAATGAAATATCAGAGATTACATTTAGCAAATGGGGTTCCCAGGTGGTCTAAGGCGCTCACCTTTACCGACCACTTAAATATTACCAGTCTCCATGGGTTTGGTTCTTGATTTGGCCAACATGGGTGTGAGGAAAATCTTGCTGGTAACTTCCTGTGGGTAGGTGGTTCTTCATGAGGTTTTCTTGGGTTGTTGCATCAAATATACTGGTTGCCACGTGTAGCCAATCATGTGCTGAAAATTGGAGATGAGCTCACAAAAACGTCACTGACATTTCCTACCTCATTTTAGATATACTGACATTTATGTTGGGATGTAAGGTCAAAGCTCACTGCCTGTCTAAAAGCTGGAATTCACAGAAACCCTATCTTGAACAATTTGAGTCATATGGCTACAATTTCTGCAATGTAACAGTTAATAGTGATGTCTTTGCTATGACTTGGTTGAGATTTGAACCTGACACCTCCTCCATCCAAGATGGATGCTTGTCAACCACTTAGGCCACTGTCAGAAACATCAGATAGGTGCTAATGGTGGCACTCCAGTTTTTTAACTTTAAATTCCCTTTATTTTGGTGTATGATTGATGGGAGTAATTTGGGCTGAGTATGTAGCTTTGCCTTGATGCAATTCAGATTAGCATCTTACCAAAAGTGTTCACTTCATAAACTTCAAAGGTAAAGTATTAAAAAAAATTAATGGACATTTTTTAAACTTTTAAATATTTTGTAAATTTTTTCACTGCACTTGAATAAAAAGCTGCTATTCATTGGCTCAGGCAAAATCTGTTTTCCCAATAGTAATAGTTACTAATGATTCTATACTTGAGTAATTCAGGCTGGTCTTTGGGGGCTCATGGGAGCAGTCATTTTGGTTAGCTGTATGCTAAGATCAAGTATAATTCTGACATGTAAAGAAATTCCTGTCACAGTAACTGAAAGTAGCACAGAGTTATGCCAACATTCTCTCCAATGTGCAATGTTCACTAATCACTCTCTCAGAAGTACTTATAACTGTAGTGAACTTCTTGCATAAAACCAAACTTTCAGATATCAGAAAGACGCTAAAAATGATGGGAAAATGACGGAGACTAAAAAGGCAAAGATATATGCATTATACCAAATACCAAGATAAAAAATGTTCAGCCTGATGAGGGTACACTGAATCTGTTGAAGTTCCTGGTAGACAGTATCTCCAATGATAACACTGTATAGAGAAAATCATTCTGCTTGAGAACATAAACAAAACAATAGGTACAATTTTAAGTGATTATCATATAAAATTGAAAAATATCCAATTAGTGAAGTGAAGTAAAAAAAAATATAATTTCACTCAATTTTGTAGTTGGTCTGAAAGTTATTTAGGGCACTGACAAATGAATTATGAGATTTTAGTGGGTCACAGTCTCTGTAATTTGGGCAAAGTGACTTTGCCTGACAGCCAAAAAAGAGCAAAGTGGTGAGAAAAAAAATTGAAATGAGTATGGTTAGATATTAGCAGAATTTTAGTATTGCAGTACAAGACAGAAACTGTAATACAAATTGTAATTTTCCTGGACAATACAAAGTACAAAATAATAAGGAAGAGCATCTTCTCAACTCTTTACACAATGGTAGCCAGAATGAAGTGATTTTGATGAATGTATGCAGCCAAATTTGTTAACAGTGAAAATTACCTCCACATTACAAAGCCACAAATGACAAGGTTATCAATTAATTGTTTCTTTTTTTGGTGAATACCAGCCAAACATGCCATTAGAAAAGTGAATTGGCATTGTTTGGCAGCAGCTCTAACAACAATTTAGGTTCTGCATCTGCCATCTTGCATTGCTACAATGCATCATGTGGAATTTAATATGCCATTCAACCATTTCGAGACAGACAAGTCTTCCAAAACTTGGAGGTGAACGGGTTTAGAACAACAGACATTAAAAGTGACAAAATATTTAATCAAAACCAAGGCTGGGTGTAAAGAGAAATCTTATTTGTATATTCTAAAGAAACAACACAAAAAAATGATGCATTGGCAATCCACTGCAGTACACTTACCAGAAGAACCTCCTTCACAATATGGGCTGATACAATATTAAAAACTGATCCCACAATAAATGGAAGGGGTTAAATTTGCTAATGACAAGCCTAACAGGCTAAATATTATTCAAATACAACAAATACTCATCATAATCTGTGTGAGTATAACATTCTATTCAATATCAGAATAACTGATATCATTTTGGAAATATACATCTGCTCCTCAAAACTTTGAGAGGGCAACTTGTGTCATTCCAGTACATTTTAAAGTGAAATATATCATTCCATTAAATTTTCAAAAGCAATATTAGATAATTAAATTCTCCCTTTTGTTTCAAGTAAAGTTATTTACTTATATGCAGTTGAAAAGACTCAATATATTCATTTCCTTCAGTTTCATATTTGTATAATTGGCAGTAGTCCATGCATACCAGTGTTTACAAACATCTCAACCACCCCTTTGCCTTGCACTAAGTTAAAGAGTCCACAGATGTCGGCCTGTTTTTAAATTTTTATACATAGCATCCTTGAGGATGTTTTATTTCACTAATATTCATTAATTTCTTGATTTTTCTTTATCCATTTCAAAATTGTTCAAGAGTTTGCAACTATATACTTAATTGTTGTGATAAGACCAATTACCAGTATATATACAACACTATTACAACAGCATTTCTTTTTATAATTTCTTTCCTCTAACTCAAACTTTCCAAAAAAGCAATCATACCAATATGAAAAAGAACTTCATTTCTTTGTGTATGCAAATCTCATTTTTTGTACAGCATTACCTCTATGTGCTTGCTGCAGCTAGGAGTGGTCCCACAAGCATTAACACAGCTTGGTATCAACCATTCCCCCAGGGGATATGCAAATATACTCAACCACTCCCCCAGGGGCTATGCAAATACACTCAACAATTTCAAGTTGTTCTCAAGACATCTGAAGAGACTACTGAAGAAAATTCTGTAGTGTATGTACTCACTAATAATATTAGCCAAACTGCAAATACCCAGATTTGCCATGGCATAATGTGAAGGGAGATCTGGGTATGTGCAGTTTGCTAGAATAATTGGAAGAAGAGTACAGAAAATGATCTGCAGGTTTATCATGCTCCAGAAGATAAGGGTATTTGCTGATTGCAGTTTGACTGCACTAATTAAGTATATAGGGTATATTGTGGCTAACAGTAAAGTTATGATATTTATCAGAAATATTCCCTACAAATGTTTGATTAATTGGATAACAGTGGAAGATGGAACTGTCACTTACCTTGAAAATGACCAATCACAACAAAGAAAATATGAAATTGTTTCAATTTATATTTTCAATCATTATGTCATTTTAACATATACTGAAATATTTTATTCAAATATGTACCAATTAAGTACTTTTTTTTAGTAATTTAAAGTTCACTGTAAACAAATTCAAAGACATGGAATTTAAAGATTCAAAGATTACAGTATTTTACTTCTATTTCAACCAAGAGAAAAAAAAAGTTAAAAAGTGACTTCCATGGCAAAACCTGTCACTATGTACAAATCATTTCTTTGTTTCTATATTTCTTACTTTCTGATGATCTTTTTCTTTTACTCTCTCAGGCCCCAAAATGTTTTTTTCCTATTTCATATTTTTTCAAATTTCGGTAAGCAAGTATGTTTTTTTTAACATGTACTAAGCACTTCAAGTACTGAGCTGAACAAATCAATTTCGGAAATCCAAACAAAAATATATATTTTTTGGGGGGCTCTAATACTGTATCTGGAAGAAAAGATCTTGTTATAATTTATACAGTGTTAGATGTTCAGATACCATGACATTAAAACCGACCATAATGTTAACATGTAGTAAACACATTCTCAAAGTTCCTACATTTTAAAACATTTGATTCCTAACTATGTTCACTGCTCAACACAGGAAAGATTATAATAATAATAATAATAATATTCATGGCTTGAAATTTATGGTAGTCTGCTTGCCAGAGGCTAGCAAATTTCCTGTCAGATTGAAATTTTTATAAAGTCAGTAGTCTAATGGCTAGTAGTTCAGTTGTGAAGGACTAGTGAAAAGTCCTCAGGACTAGTACCAGTCTAAATCTAATATTCCATCTGTCTTTAAGGGTATTTATATTAAATTTTATTATTATTATTATTATTATTATTATTATTATTATTTTTATTATTATTATAATATTATTTTTATATGTTGCAGTTTTCTAGTATTGTTATTGTTGTTAAAAAATGATACCAATAAAGCAGTGAAAGGCAAACATTACAAAATTAGATAAAATTTCTCCAAAATTTTGATGGGAAAAGTGTTCCTTTCCTAAATTCTTAGATTCCTAAAGTCACATGTTGAAATAAAATTAAAAAATTAGTTTCAAATATTATGTAAGAAGTTTAATGTCTTGGTCTCTAATTTTAAAAGCAATTACATGTTTAAAACTGACATTTTTTATCAAATAAAAAATTTGTGTTACATAAAATAACCTAAAAAAAAATAAAGAGATATGAATACCTGCAAATTTCCATGTTAATTCCTATTTGCAAACTGTACATTATGATGTATGTGACTGAAGACCAATGCATGGGGAAGATGATGGCCAACTCTGCAAACATGTCCACATAAATTATAAATTGAAATGAAAGAAAGTAATGAACTTAAACTGATGGCAAAAATTTAATAACTATTTGTTATCAAAGATCCAAGATCATGTTTTTCAAAATGCAAATTTGCTAATGCTTTCGATGTCTCTAATATTCTGCAAGTCTGAGATAGACCACTGCGAATTGATAAAATGGATACAGGAAAATAAGTTTAAAAGAGCTGCAATAAAATGGTTTAAGTACATACAGTAATAGAATTTCACAAGAGAGATGAAGAAAATAGTAAAGTAAAAACAGTTAATAGAAACGATTAAAACTTAACATTAATTCATATAAAATACTACCTGGAATCAATATTTGAATTAACAAAACATACTACCAGATCTGTTCTTGACTTCATATAAATACTACCAGATCAATATTTAAATTCACAAAACATACTACCAGATCTGTTCTTGACTTCACATACATACTACATATGTACCAAATCTGTTCTTGACTTCATATAAATACTACCAGATCAATATTTGAATTCACATATATACATGTACTACTAGATCTGTACTTGACTTCATATAAATACTTTTAAATCAATATATGAATTCACATACATACTAGCAGACTTGTATGTGAATTCATACAAATACTATAAATAAATACTTAAATTCATTTAAATACTGCCAAAGTTGTACTTAAATCGATATAAACAGTGCCAGATGAATACTAAAGTCCATAAAAGACAAACAAGAAATTGTGTAGTATATATGAACAGAAACATGCTCATCCTGCAGAGAGCAAAAAGAATATAAATCTAAGTCATTGAAACAAATTCATCCTTCAAGAATAATAGCTATTCCAAGACAGTAAAACTTCTGTCACTCTCACAGCATACTGACAATAAAGATGACCAATTTACTCCAGTCCAAACTTTGACATTACTATTAATGAACACTACTATCTTTTTAAGGGCATAGTGCACTATAAAGTAAACCCCTCTGGCACATGTGAGCTGTTACTCCATTTCTTGCCAAACATGGGTCAGCACAGGTAATATTTCCCACCAGGCAAACTATTACTAAACAAAAACCATTCACTAACCCCTTGAGCTCTAAAGAGTTTCCACATCACTAACACAATGTAGTATGCACTTAAAAATGTCAGATGGGATGGATCAGTCATCCATCCTATTCTATAGTCAACTACATCAGGTTGAAGATTAACAAGGACAATGACTCTTACCATTAACTGTGCAAGCATAGTGATGTGCAAAGATGCAAATCATAATGCAGTATTCCCTCATTTTATTGTCTTTCATTCTAGCACAGATCTAGTATGTGTTTGTGATTTGGGTTTTAACACAGCTTAAATTTTTTTATAGTAATATCACTACCATGTCTGCAGTTGATCGTGACATCTAGCACTCAGGCATCATATTCCAGAGATGTAGCAGCTAACCAGTCCTAACACTAACCTCTTAATGCTCTAACCTCTTAACCAAATGAGGCAGCTGCTAGTACTATGTTTTAAAAGTTTATTGTATGACATGGCCAGGGTTCCAACCCACAACCTCCAGCATCTTAAGCAGATGGTCTAACCACTTAAGCTACTCGAGTGGTCCACAGTTCTGGTTTTAAGGTAGGTATGGTCTTGGATTCCAATACATTATTCAGTAATATAATTTTGTAAAAATTGTTCCTGCCACAAAGTTAGAAAAAGATCAAAGACTTTTTCCAGACCAAAATATAGAAATCTCCAGACCTAACAATGTGACAAGTTTATAAACCTAATTGATATGAATGCAACAGCTGATTAAATTTTTAGAATTTTAGAATAAATAACAATGGAATGTTTCCTGCAAAATTTGAGTGTGCTGAATCTAAAATTGAACTAAACTTCATATCTTTTCCAATAAATTCTCAGGAAGCATTGAAGCATATACAGTCCACCATTTTTATTATTTTTCTGGATCACTTACAAAATCTCAACCTCATGTTAATTCAATCTGACATTTGTATATTTCTTACACATGGATAAATAAAAATGTTGGGTGAACTTTGAGGTATAGGTATAGGCAGACTTTTCCAGCATCTCTTTTACTTCGGAAGCCTTTCTGTGCATTCGTATCAAGCCCCCCCCCCGTTTTGCATTAAATACTACATTCTTGAGTCATACACATGTTGAAAATATATGTATGATACTGTTTCAAATAAATTCAAACATTCAACAAGTCATATTCATAAGTCTGATTTTCAAAGGAGAAAAATCCTTATAGCGCTATATCTTAGTACTAGAGTAGCCACGACTCATTCGTCTTTACTAACATGGAAAGATATCAAACAATCAGCAATACATTGTAGGACTGAACAATTCCTACTGAAAAAAAAAAAAAACATCTGATCAAGAATCTGTGCCAAAACAAGAATGCCCCTCTTACAACCATAATGGCTATCAGATGTGAACCACTGTTCATTAAGGACCAAGCTGACATCAGCAAGTCTTACAGTGAAAATAACATGTTGATATGGCCACCAATTCTGGATAAGTAGTAACAGCAAGATTTTCAATATGGTCACTCTGGCAGCCATATTGGACATCTAAGTAGCATTATATTTTTGTTTCAGACCAACTAGATCATGGGATGAACATGTATTTAAAGTTTAATAGAAATCCAAGAAGTTGTTAAAGTTGAGTATAATAACAAACTTGAGACGATGGACAAGTGGATGCCAGACACATGACTGATAACAGACCATTCAATGAATGCAATGCATATCATGTACTACCTGGCAGTGATACAACATACCCTTTAATTTTTTTATCTTGTATAGAGAATAAAAAAACTGTGATAGCAAAGAATGAGTGTTAATTGGCTATAGCAGAAGAACTCAAGTCACTGATATTACAGTAGTTCAACAAAGATTTCAGAAAAAGAAAAGAAAACGAACAAAGTCACTGATATTACAGTAGTTCAACAAAGATTTCAGAAAAAGAAAAGAAAACGAACAAAGTCACTGATATTACAGTAGTTCAACAAAGATTTCAGAAAAAGAAAAGAAAACGAACAGACACTGCTTTATGGCTTCTTCAAGCCAGGCCCTTGAGCTATATATAGCATTTGGTGTACACATTTTAGTGTTGAATCAAATTAAGTGCCATTTTAGTGTTCTGGACAGCTTTCCACATTTTCTCAACTAAGTGCGTGAGGTGCAATGATGAAAACACAATGGTGAATGTCTTTCACGGATGTAGAGAATACAAATGTTTTTTTTCCTCTCATGGATCATGATAGACTACATCATTGCTTCACAACAGCATGTGAGTTCTAAGATTTGTACATGAAAATAAAATTGCTTTTTCAATTTGTACATTATATACAACTGTATTCTTCAAACTTAAATGTCACATAATTAATCAGGCACAATCTACGCTGTGTCTTAAAATGCATGTGAATACAGACAGCATTAGACAATTTTATTTTGAGCTAGGACTCCATTACATTATAGGAATCATTTAGGTTTTTGGAGCTATTCTACAGACATAACTAACAACTTGCTTCAACAACCAGAAATATTTAACAAATTACATTTGTCTTTTTTCTTTTTATAATCATGTGTGTGTGATTTGGATTTTAAACATAGCTTGAACAATTTCTCAGTCATATTGCTATGATGTATGCAGTGTGACAGTTTATAGTGATGTTAAGCAATGGAGCATCATGCTGCAGACGTGGAGCATGGTGTCCCACCCAGTCACATTATCCTGACACCAAGCTGATCAGTCTTGTTGCTGAGCACCAAGTGAGACAGCCATTAGCACCATTGTTAAAAGTCTCTGATATGACTTGGCTGGGGATCAAACCCATAACCTCTTGTATCCAATGTGGATGCTCTGACCCCTAAGCCAACGGAGTGGTCTTTTTTCTAGTTATATAATTATGCTTCTACTTACACCATGAACCCATCTCCCTTTTTTAATTTATATTTTAATAACCCAGTCTATTAAACTCCAATCACTGAATGCTTTTCATCTTAAATGTCACACCAAAATTTCTGAATGAAAATTATTTGATGGATATGTAGTGTTACAATGGTGACCAAGTGACTAAATTAAACAAAGAAGAGAGATCAAGTCTATCATGATAAATGACAGGACACTACAAATTTTGCAACACATACAACTTTCACTGCATCATCACAAAGTCTGATAATCAATCCAGTTTGTACAGGACACATCTCAAGTCTGAACTAATCCAAAAATGTATAGGTACTTTTAACATCAATTTTTAATGTTTGGATTTTTGGTTGTTTAAATAATAACCTTCCAGAGTAATATGGCTGTAAGATGTTGTAAATAAAGTGATTTATATCTATTTAAAAGTGTGCATCGTCAAATTTAAACGATGACACTCATTACTTAATTAGTACTAAATGCTGCAATGATCTGTTATCACTATTATCATTGTATGGACACATTCAAATCTTATTTCAATTTGGAAAATTAAAACTATTTCATGCTCAATAAATTATAAAGCTTTGCAGAATGTGTCATTGAGTAGCATAATTTTTTTTAAAAGTTCAATTAAGGGATGGTAGTTGTTATCTTTACATTAAAAATGCAAAACAAACAGCAGAACAGGCTTTGATCATTGCCAAAATCACACTTTATAACAGTTTTATTTAAGCTATAAGTGTACTGCTGGTTAGTGAACATTATTTAAAATCCTACAGTCCCAGTGAATCATCTTGGAAGACTTTTATTACAACCATTTGATTGCATTATCATCTCCATTAATTCTGGAGAAATCATAACCTCTCACCTGATGGAAGACACCTTTTATTAATTCTGGAATTTATATTCAACTTGGTTCAGTCACAGTGCACTAATCTGGTTCTATATCCTAAATGTGAATCAATGCACCCCATTAATTACCATAATTCAAATGGACTTGTAGTCAAGCTATTGAAGAAGTATAACATCTTAAAACAAGTACTGATTATTTATGTTGAACAACTGTATTCATGTGATGGGATATGATTTTTGAAAGGATTTGCTCAGCTAGTATTTCATTAAACAGCATTTTAACTTTTTTTAATACTATTGACTCTTACACATAGACCTCTCTCTCTCTCTCTCTCTCTCTCTCTCTCTCTCTCACACACACACACACACACACACACAAACCTCAACACAAAACATTAAATCTGGACCCTTATTGTCATTCTTAGTTTTGAGGGCTGTCAGTGTATTTGGTGATCATGGGAATTTCAGACTTTGATGCATGTTTGTAATTATACACATTCTGGATAAAAACAATAGTGCAACAATCAAATAGCTTAAAATTGGTATTCATCACAAAGACAGTTTGCAATAAAAGGGATTTTTAAAAATGCAAATAGTTATATACCAGGGAGCATCAATGCTTTGTACTTTGCCAAAGAAAATTGTTTTTCAAAAACTGCCAGAAGTTTCCAGAAAGTATGTTTTGTAAATGAAACTGAACTTTCTCAGCAGGTTAATTTATTATTGCATAAATTGGTACAAATGTAGAAGAAAATATAATGCTAATTAGAACACCAAAGAATGTTAATCTGTCCACTCATTACCTTATTTTATCCCTTTTTGCCAGTATCTATTAAATATTTTTGGTAAATAGGTAAATAACCAAAAGTCTTAATTGAAAGGCTTTATTAATTATATTAATAATTAGCTTAGTCTATTCAATGTTTACATTCCTGGAGATAAATTCAAGGACTTTACAAGTCAATCAATCAAGTTCAAGGATTTATCATGCAAGCAAAGATATCAAGTGTGATTGCTGGATACATGTAACTCTGACAAAATTTTCTACCCCTGTTGTGTATCCATTCTTCCTTGTCTCACTCTGAACATATGCACCATACATATATGTGGGAGGTACAGCCATGATCCGTGACACAGGAAAATTACCATTTAGTAAAATGTCTTAAGTTTGTTTCATATACAAGAAAAGCTAATATTCACCATTGCACCATTTTTTACACAAATTTTAATTATAATCAACATGAAAAATTTAAAAATGCATAATACAGCAAAGCCATGGCATTAAGTTCTTTAATTAAATGACCAGTTTTATATAAATACCTCAAATTTTCAGATGGTATGTACAATTATTTGTGCAGAACTGCTTATATATATATATATATATATATATATATACACACACACACATACACACACATAGGGGTCACGCTACCAGGCAAAGTGGGCAAAAAAGTTGCCCAAGAACTGTAAACTATGCCTTCTTCTGTTAGGAAATCGAAAATGACTTTGCCCTTGATTTTTTGGACATAAATGGCTCTATATTATGACTTTTGAGATGCCCCCTCGCAGTAGCCAGCAAGTTCAGGCACTGTTGTAACCCAAGGTGAAATGCATCAATATATAAGTAGTAATTTGTGATCATTTAGAGTGTTTCTTATGTATTTTTTGTTTTTATAAATGGAGATTTTAGACCAACCATATTTGCGAATTTTCTTGTTTAGCTCCCACTTCTCCATGTTCTGGGCAAAAGGAGAAGTCACTTCTCCCTACAATTTAAGTTTAGCTTGACCCTGTGTGTGTGTGTGTGTGTGTGTGTGTGTGTGTATATATATATATATATATATATATATATATATATATATATATGGAGAAACACACACTGCTTCCTAGTTTTAGTTCAACTGGATAAATCACATGTATGTAGTACATCAATTAAGATGACAAAACCATATCCATCCTTTTCTGAAAAAGAAAAGAATTTGCACATACTTCTCCCACTTAAATATGGGGATATTTTGGAAAAATTGTGACACATACAGAAAATTCTTTTTAATTTTAAAAGAAATTAAAAAACATACTGATGGCAGTCGTGTCACAGAGAGCAAGCAATCAACACCATGCAACTCCAAGATTGGATAAAAGTTTGACACAAGTAATCCATGAATTCACCTCACTATAACACCCCTCACTAAAATGATGCATCCCTTATAATTAGGGTACTATTACAGAACCCATTCAAAATGAATTTTTGATGTATCATTTCCACTTAATTTTTAACACTTAATTTTAGTTCATTACTAAAAAGATCCAAATATGATGCAAGTTGATATCGAATGTATAACCATTTATTTGTCTAAAAGCCCTGATGATCATATATATTATGATAAATAATTTATGGGGGCCACCGAGTGGCCGAGTTTGTCTAAAACGATGTCCATTAAGGATCACTGCCATCTCACCTCTGTGTGGGTTAGAGTCTAGGATTTGGCTAATGTGGATATGTGAGAAAGCTTGCCAGTAGCTTCTTGTTGATCAGTGGTTCTTTCCGAAGATTTCCCAATTTCTTCCTCCACCATAAATACTGGCTGCCATATATAGCCTATTGTGTGTTGAAAAATGGTGTTAAGCCCCACAACAACAACAACAACAATAGATAATTTATGAATCCAATAATTGGACTGAATCACTCATCAGTGAGGTCAGGATAAAGCTAAATGAAAATATGGAGGAATAAAAAAGAAATCCATGAAAAATTGGCATGTGTACTTTCAAGTCTTAATTCTGATTCCTAAATACTAATTCTGACTTTACCTATTTTTAATTTTTAATTCTGCTTTTTGCAAGTAAATTTAAATGGGCCAAGTTCAGTGTGTATTCTTGGACATGTGATTACCTTTATTTGCACATGAAATTCTAATATTCAAAATATTCCACTCTTACTTTAAAGGATAAAAATTTTTTCCCAAATTTTCAGTCCCAGAACAAATACTGCAAGTTTAATATAATGTTTCCAAATAAAATTATTTTCCAAAAGAAATAACTTTTATATAACATCTATTTAAGTTACAGGCTTACCCATATATGATGAACAGACATCACTATTCTGTGAAAAATCATAGCACAATGCATCACAAACATTAATAATAACAAGACAATTACCATGCAGCAACTGTCTGTATGTCTTTTTATGAGCTACCTGAAAGTGTAAAATTATTAAAACACAGAATATGTTGTTTAATTGGGTTATGAAAAAGTATTTGGAATCAAATGACATGGTGCAAGGAACCAAACATGTACAGTATGAGCACACCTGATAGGAACCGTTGCAACTTAGAAAGAACTGTTTGACTAACCATCTTTGTTCACACAACCAACAGAAAACTCCTTCGTCTGCCTTTATGGCTGATATCAGGGCATGAAGCCAAACAATCAAGATAAGAAAAAAATACCTAATTATTTTACTCCTTTGTTTTAAAAACTACCTTCATTCTTTTTTATCGGAAGGAGCATTCTCTGAGCAAGGTCCAACAGAACTAGTAATACACTAGTCCAAATCCTAATCATCATGAATTAAAGACTCACAGTGATCATGTACTTTCATTCTAAATGCAGACGGAACATCTTAACCCTTTCATCACTGCAAACCGCAAAACCGGTTAGGAGGAAGTAAGTCCGTAAACACTATGGACCGACTTTTCGGTCTGGGGCAGTTTTCTTCTTTAACATTATAGTACCCAACTAAATATCTTTCGGGGTACCTCTAATAACTTCCATCTGGTAATGTAGATGTTATATTTGGATGATCTCGCGAGTTTAGCTTGTATACAACTAGAAATATCGAACAAAGTAGGAACTTTTAACGTGTTTTCCGAATGCTGAAATTTGTATCCAAAATGGCGGCGTTTGAAGGAATTTTACAGGAGAGTTTTCGGAGGATTTAAATAATTTCGACCTGGTAAATTTGGATGAAACTGAGAGAAGACGTATGGAGAGACAATGGAATGATTTTGTGGGCGAGTGATGACGATGATGACTTTGAAGGTTTTGAACCAGAGGAATTGTACGCTACACATGGTTTTTTTGTTGGGACGAAGCCGGAAAACCAAAGAGATTTGTTTCAGTTTTCTGACAGAGTTGGGCACACCCAGTGTTAGATGGCTCCAGGAAAGCTTTGGATTATTTTCAAATATTCTATTCAGATGAAGTTTTTGGAAAAATTGTCCCTTTAACGAACTTAAATGTGACAATCAAACGTGGCAGAGACGAGATAGGTGTTTGGACAGATCTCACCTTGGAGATCATTTTGGTTCATTTTATAGAATCTTATATATTATGGGCACCATGAAAGAAAGACGTGTTGCTACTGTGATTATTCACTAGGACATCTAGGGTCAATTGAACAAGTTTTGAGAACTTTTTAAGTTTTCTAAGAGGTAATAATTACTTTTATTTTACCTGTTGTGTTACCTGTTTGTACCTGCATTTTAACAGTTGTAATAGATATGCATATTTTATTAGTCATAAAATTTTATTTTTAACCTTGATTTTGACACCTAATCCAGCCAGATATCTTTAACATTGGCAAAGTTATGTTGTTTCAAAGTCCACAAGTCATTTTGCTTTACAACTCCAAAGTTACTTAGTGTTGAGGACTCTATGCCTACAAAGTTACTTAGTGATGAAATGGTTAAAATAGTCATGATAACATAATTTCTCTTGATTCAAAGCAACTTCATAAAACATGGATTGACTTAGAGCACAATAATTGTTTTCCATACTTTTAAGTATGTATGTCTCATATACTGGTGATGTAAACATTGTATGATAAACTTGGCATATGGGTGACAAGTTTTCAGTACAATGGCAGCTTAAAAAATACCCACATAATAAATCACAATTACAAATTACAAATGCATGCCTTTTATTTTAAATTACACCTGTCAAAGTCTTTGAGTTATACACTAATTATATTATCAATATCACCTAGAAATCTTGCAATCAGCAACATATATCAAAACCATCTACAAGACAGTTTCAGCAAGCGATGTATACTTTACCTGAAAGTCAGTGAAACCATAAATGTTACTGATCAAGTTAAAACAAAAATATTTATGCAACAAATGTCAAAACAACCTCAACATTAAATATTCATACTATATCTGCACAACACGAGAATAACTATAAAACTGACTACAAGAAAAATGACCAATATATCGCATGAAATAAAGATTGTTAGATGGAAGAAACTGTTGGTGTTTATATAACAGAAGAATGCAATACATATAAATGCTCAATAAAGGTGTAGATATATGTATTGTGGCTTGACTGTATAAAGCTTGCAGAAAATAAAAGCACTATGAACTCAACACCTTTGTTTCTCCCTCTCTCCGATATTTGATTTGCATATACATATGTTCCTTGCAAATATCAGATGCACAAGCTGAATATGCACTTTCCCCAGCATCAGGAAAATTGCCCAAAATGAACATGACCCAAATGCAAGTTATCACCACCAGCAATGGCAAAAAAAAAAAAATGATTACTCACACTGTGTTATGGAGCAGCTGATAAAAACTTCATTTTACTAAATCGAAAACTGACAATAAATGTAAACAGCCTTCACATATTTATATTTGTACAGTTTACCAATCTCAACCAATGGGACTCTATGAAAAAATGCCGATTGTGTGTTCAAAAGGGTGCTTGCTTGAATTTGTGCACCTATTGGTTTAGGTTTGCTGCTATTGTGCGTAAACTGGGCAATGAACTTGACTCTAATGGCAGCCAAAAACCAACTCTTGTTGTACCAATTAAACACCAATTAAAATGCTGTGAACTTATTAGAACTCCAAGATAACATGATAATTATCATTACTCCCAAAATTTAAAAACAGGAATGGTACTTATCCCAACCCCAAAAATGAAAATGACACTTTAAGCAAAGCAAATGGAAATTGAATCAGGTATATAATTTTCAAACTGCACACAGAGTCATTGGAAATTGTTTTTACTGTTAGTATTACAATGTATTAACAATATTTATTAATAACATGTGACAATGAAATAAGGTACCATTTTAAGAATGATATACACTTTCAAAGTTCACATTAATAATACTATTGTGAACTTTGGAAATTATGAAAGTAGTTCTACTTGTTAAATTTAACAAAATCCTGTTTCATATCATTTTTTATAAGGTCTTGCAAATTTTTCTTCTACTTTCCTTAGCAGATGATACAGGTGGCAGCAACGTTTTGAAAGGATATTCAATGCATGGTTAGGTACAAGAAAAATTTAAAAATCTGACCAACAGTAATATTAATAATAATTAATGATGGTTGACTGCAGGTGATGTATATAAGTAATTACTTTTACGTGATTTTATATTTTATTTTTATTTGCTTTAAATTTCTGTTTGAACTGTGATTAAATATTTTAAGAGCAGGATCTGTGTTTACTTGTTCATTAGAAACACTATAAAAAAAGAATGCCTGAACCAGTCATTTATATAATATTTCATATACCATATAAAATGGAAATATTGTTTAACCTTGAGCAATAAACTACATAAATATTATCACATTATTACCTGACAATAACTAAAAATAGTCTGATACTTTTTGTGAATGGCACAGTGCGTACTCAAATGCAATGCAACCTATGTTATTTAAACTTCTCATGCAATACAAGTGGAGAAAATCAGCATGTCATATAGAACAAACAAGATCAACTATACCCAGCTACTGGATGCAAAGACAAGTCTTGCTAGAAAAGAGAATTCCTTTTTTTGAATTTACTCAAAAATGTGTAAAAACATTATCCAGTGAGTGTACACTGCAGGAATTAATTCAGTTAAGATAAACAAAAACTTTCTTTATGCATCACCTAACAATGCCAATTAGCACTGAATCTACAAATAAAGATTTGGGCACAGGTATATATCCTCTTATGAGTATAAAACATGTATTGGTTCTTACACATTTTTACTAGTAAGACATGAAATGGAAATATTTTGCAATGTAAAAAATGTAAAGTTATTGGAAAAAAGGTCTACCATGATGCCATCCTAAAATGGCCTGTAAGGGAAAAAAATCAGTGGATACAAATTTTAGTTTATTACAGAATCCAATCCCATCAATAGCAACATTGTTTTCTGTCACTTGTTTTGCAAGTACACAGTAAATTTTCTGCTATACATGATTATTAATTGCAGTCTCATATGCTTACAATACTGAAGGGCACAATTCAATTTTAATACCTCATTAGTGTGTTTCAATGCTTTTAATTACATGCCTTCATTAATCATGTCAGCCACTTTAAATCATTGTTAATTTGGAGAAAGCTCCAAAACAATCTCCGTACCTTTCACAAGAACTTTTGAAAATGTATACTGTTTCAATCAAAACAAATTAAGAAATGAAACATCCTTCACTGAATTTTTGATACCTTGTCATGGGCACCTTTCACTTGGAATTATTGTGATAATTATTATAAGGTCATGACCTTTTGAATATTACTAGATGGTTGATACAATTATTAATTTGATACGGTTTCGAACTGATGAAGGCCTATCGACTCGTGTTGCAAGTATCAAATTACACCCATTTCCTGTGTTTACGAAATGTTTTATTCGCAATAAGATCCCATTATTATATATGCGCGCTTTAAATTTCTACATTATCTAAATTATATATACATTTCGAGTCGCCACAGCCTCGCCCTCGCAAATTACCATTTCACTATTGCCAACTGACCAGCGCAGTCTTTCCTCATTCATGTTATTTTATGAATGAAACAATCACATTCTTGACACGAAAACATACCAAGTCAAACGTAAACAGCGGGTTAAAACTTTGCATGAATACCCAAATAAAACACAGGATAGATAAGAAAAATGATTATATTTTCATCCAGAGACATAATTTGCAGGATCAAAACAATTCAATTGGTTTAAATCCCTCGTCAATTAAGGGTTACCATTATTCCCAATGCTGGCAGCCTCCATATTGGACACTCAAGTAATTGTTCAGTTTTACCTAAATTTCAGAGGAATAGAGCCGCATTCAACCACTGATCTCGCATCGAAATGAAAATACTTACTCTTTGTTTGAATTCTCTGTCATCTTCTAAGCTCCATGATCTCCTAATCACTTAGGGTTTGTCTTTACATTTACATTCATTTCTTAATTCACCTACCAAAGACAGGAAATGGACAGGACACTCAATATACATTCTGTAGTACTCCGTAGTACAAAATAGTTCCACAAATGGGCTCATTAAAGCTAAGATTTAAATAAAACTCTAAAATGCATTTCATATATATGCTACAGATGTATAACAAAATTGGAAAACGTTTCGAAAGGCCCTAAGATTTGAAGAAAACTTAAAATTTTTAACTATTGCGCAAGGATATTTTAACCAAGATGGCGACATCGGTTTAAATATAGTTCCAACCCAATTATGCAAATACCCATGCGAAACGGTTCACACGCGTTTATAGATTAACTGACACATCCTAGGAGGTAGGGCAGCAAACTATACTAGTGTACTGCACTGATGATGCTGTATCGCTATCACGGCTGGAAGTAAAGAATCAATTAAACGGAAATTTGGTATTGTATCAAATTGCATTGATGTTTTCCATGTAAATTATCTCGGATGTCTTTTGACCAATGGGGTTGTAGGGTCAACTGTCAATCATTAAGTTGTGAATCAAAAAGTCACAGTCGACACCGAACTATGAATACTTTGTGAATGTACTGTGACGTCATATGAAACCTCTAAAGATATGAGATGGCCACGCCTCTTTGGCTGAAGGTCTGGTTATTTATCGCTCACAATGCTTGCATTCTATTGTTTACACTATGAATGGGCCAGCACCGTGGCTATGCGTAGTAATTCATTTATCGATTTTGTGGCGTTCATTCACCTATCCTTAAAGTAGAATAATTACAATCGTTATGGTATGAACCGGGTTAGCTTCGTTTATTGCTGTATTTAGTTGATGAAAGGCTTGTCAGAGGTGGACACTATATATTTATGGCTGATATATGTATCGCCTTCATTTCTAATTCAGCCTTTTTTTCATGATTGTCCGTGTTAATAATATATGACAGAAGTCTGGCATATTTGACTGAATTCTTTGAAAATCGATAATCACTGGGTTAATGCAGCAGAATTCGTATTTAGCCTGATATTTGAATGGTGAATCGACCCACAATGCACAGAATCATTATATAAATATATGAATCTTGAAAGCCCCCCCTACTCTCTCTCTCTCTCTCTCTCTCTCTCTCTCTCTCTCTCTCTCTCTCTCTCTCTCTCTCTCTCTCTCTCTCTCTCTCTCTCTCTCTCAAGACTATTTAACCTGTCATCAATTAAGTAACAAGATGTTGTTGTCTATAGGTCGATCACGCCACCTTGCTTCGGCAATGACTATTTATTTAGCTAGAAACGATGTAGGTACAGTTTTAAATATGATGTTAATCTAGGGTACGGACAGACAGGCAAATACACGTTTTGTCCAGCTTCCACCAAAACGGCTCGACGAAAATGTAGAACTTGTATACTATTTCTGCCTCTGTAGCACGACATGGAATCGAGGTTAGCAAAACATGCTTTTAAAGGAGACAACATCATTTATTTACATGCCTTCCTTTGACCTTTGGCTCTCCGATTTACATAGTCCCACAGTAAAATCGGCATGGACATATTTATCTAATATCATATCATTGTTACAAACAATTATAACAATATAAAAGTGTGTGTGTGTGTATGTGTGTGTGTGTGTGTGTGTGTGTGTGTGTGTGTGTGTGTGTGTGAACAAATTGTACAGAATACTGTTCATGGGTACTATAAGTAATACCGATTGGCTACTTAAAGTTAACGGATTACGTCAAACTAATTACCCTTTTTGTGTTTGAAAGCAAATAGGCATACAAACCGATACTACAGTTAAATGTAACGATGACAGACTGATCTGCTCCTAATTAATCGAGACTACAGGTTGATTTACATGACAACTTTATGTAGTTAACTTTCATTGAAGTCGGTTCAAGGTTATGTTTACTGAATACTTCACGGAATAACAGCAAATGAAGTTTACGTCGTGCTAAGGAAATTGAGTAATGTGACTTTCTTCGAACAAACCACGTTAGCTAATAAGGCCAGATCCGAACCCGCAGCATTGGTCTTGATTATGGAACAATAACCATTGAGCTTTATACAGATTTTGTAATAATTATCAGAAGAAATCACGATTTGTTTATAATCCTTCTAGCGCAGAAAATATTTATTCTAAAAGAGTCAGTACCTTGAGAATTATGTGAAATTATTCAAGGACTTCGATATTTAAATAATTCTGCTAGATGTTAAGAAATTGTCTTGGACTTTAGTGATAGATCTACTTTCAAGGGATTACCTTGAAATATTGAAATAAAAACGTTTGGATTTAGTACTGTGATTATTCAGTGGTGTTAGCACATAAACACATTATAACGTTCGGAGAATATTTGGATAGTTTTCGGTTTAATATGAAATTAATAGTACAGTTTAGGATAATATTCAAGAATTCATACAGTGTAAGATATTTTTAATTCTTTCACTCTGGTTAATTTGGAAAATTGAATGCTTCTTGGGTTTTACCTTACCTTGTTACATAGTACAAGTCCCTAGAGTTAACACAATGAATTAAAGGCAACTCTGCTGTCTCTTGACTGAAGCATAGTGTTTATAAATGAGTTAAATTAATTTTCTGGTGTGTATATGAGTGCAATCATCAAATGCATTGCAACCCATTTCTAGCAAGAAAGGCTTGTGTGTCCCAAAATAAATTCCCTTTTGATCTAATAAGAACGTGGTAATTATCCTTCAAAAAATGGAACTTTACATGCGTACCTCATGATCAATTTTTTGTCCGTGATAGAGGCTTGCGGATGGAGCGTTTTGCATACCCGATTTTTGTTATGTTGTAAATAGTGAACAAGATGTTTGCTAAACTTTTGAGTTCAAGGCCTAACCTTGTTTACGAGTTAGTGGAGTTTTCAACGGGACCAAATAGTTTTCCAGAACATTCTATTGATCGTATGTCAAGTGGTGATGTATGTAGCAAAATCATTGTATGTGTGTGTGTGTGTGTTTCTGTGTGTTTCTGTGTGTGTGTGTGTGTGTTTTATATGAACTTGATAATCATAAGATTATTCAGTGGAATCCACTTGTTAACAAAATTTACAGTTGTGTTTATATGCTTCGAGAGAAATTATTTTTTTAAATATTCATTTTTTCCTTAAGTACTCATTGATTGTGTGTTAAAACATTTTTTTTGAATTCTCATTCAAAGACATTCTAGATCGCATCATTGGTATATCAGGATATTGAAAACTATTGGTACATAGGGACACAGCCGTACAATGCCTGGTCATAATATGTGTCACTTAACCGAACATCACTAAACAACGATGGGTTTAAAAATGACTTCACTGTATATTCACAGCTGTGCTCGCATAATCTGAACCGAAAATACATCAAATCTGTCAATGACGAAGTGGACAAGAAATTGAAAGATTTTTGAGACGTTGGAAAAATACGCCAATTAAGATCAGGGTAGACTCTTGACCGAAGTACCCAAATCTAGGTTCATATTTTTTATATTAACCGTTTCGTGGATCCAGCGACGTACCAACACTAAAGTGGATTCCGCCACAGTCACTGATAAATACAAAGAATTTTAACAACCGATATTATAAGTGGGTGATCGTATCCGCGTTATATCTGGCTACTGATATTCAAGACCGCCAGCACTTGGGTGAACTTAATTTTGGTGACATATAATTTCCTGTGCTGGTTACAGAAGCTACACTGAACAAACTGAAACACTTAACCCATGTATTACAGTTTATTTGTTTACTTGATATAAATTATTTTTTTCCGGTTGCACTATCCACATCTGGACAGCTTGAATCAACTCAGACTGATTTATTGTTGCTGGGGGATATTAGTCCAGAATCGCTGTCGCGCTGCGTATGGATAAAAAATTTCGTCCGGTTGCTTAACTGACACGGTAAGCACAAGGGTTTTAACATTTGAAAGCAGACGTTGCATGCAAGTATTTAACTCCAACAACTATTAACGGGCGGTTAAATCAGGTAGAATCATCAGCGGACAATAATGCTAGAACTGGGCAAATATATTATCAGATTTATTGCACTGCAACGAAAGATGTAACTTCTGTATATCATCTTTGCAGAAACTGAAATTCACAACGTTTTAGTGGAAGACTCGTCCAGTTCTGCTTCCCCAACCGATGTTTCCATCGACCACACAAACAAATATGAAATAAGTTCCTGAACAAGTCCTATGCATTTTTTTCTCACACTGTTGTCAAATGCGAAGGGCAGACTAAGGTACCAAAGTTGTAGGGTGTTTGTGACTTGGTCGAACTTTTTCTTAAATCCCTTGAAGTTACGGCAAAATTGATTCAACAACAGCTCCATTCACCAGCAGACAAGATTATGACCAGCGATAATAACTATAAGGATGTTGTTTTTTTTTTTTTTTTTTTTTTTTTTTTTTTTTTTTTTTACGGCCACTTATCTCTGCATGTGGAAATGAGCTTTTGATGAAACTGAAATTTCTAAAGTTCATGACCATTGTCAATCACTGGTGAATAAAGAGGAGCAACACAGCGCAAGGATTTTCAAGTACGAATTTATCCATAGACAAAGATTATGCAAGCAGTAAACATGGCATCAAACATAGTAGTAAGTGTTGTTCCAAACAACATGGAAATATATGATAGTTTAGCTAGGTCAACTGCAGTTCGTCTATTCGTTACCGTTTCTGAATTCGTAATTGGACAAGTACGTGAGTAATCTTTCGACTGTGCCATAACAATGACTTGTTAAAGAGAAAAGCGTATATCTATCTATATGACTACATCAGCGATTGGGACAAATGTGCGGAACCTCAGTTGACACCGATTAAAGTTGTTGAACCTCATATGCCACTCATTTTAATCGTCGCTGTCACTTGAAAATATTTCCCAAAACGATCATAAACATGCAGAGTTTGGTCCACATCTAAATGCACAAACATGGGTGACTATCACTATTGGTATACGTAACGAATGTATTGTTTATCACTGATGTGTTTGAGAAATTTAGTGACACTACCATGCATGTGTGCAAGTTTGATTCCGCACATTACCTCTCACCATAGAGAATGGCTTGGAAAGCGTTGTTATTAAAAAAAAACTTCGTGGTGGAATCTCAATGACAAGTTATCGGTATGCGCGCCAGCAACCCAACATAGACGATTAGTACCCTGCAGATCCTAACAATTATATCCTGATTTCAATAACTTTTATGAATCAGCAATGATATAACTTTTGCCTGTTGTGGATGTCATTTCGAGTACGCGACTACAATTGCAGAAGTGACCACGGGTACTTCTTGGAAGTTAATCTAAAATACTCTGAACAACTTCAGCAATGCTTACAACGATTATCCGCTGGCACCATAAGCGTTGACGGTGCATGGTGCGTTGTTATCGTGAATGAATCATGATGTAAGTATGTAGAATGCACTAAGTTTGTTCCAAGTCTAAGGACATGGAACACTTGTATAGTATACGTACGAAATCGGCATTTATATCCCGAACTATATCCGATGGTGGACTGTTGCCATTCATATTATCATGTATATGTGATTAAATTGCTTGTGTGAAAGGTTTAAAATTCCTTTTATCTCAAATTTGTTTCATTGTATTTAATTGCAATGAATATTTTTCTCGGATTCGGGATTCTATTTTTAGTAGTGAGATATATCTTTGTCACCAAGCTTGTTTATTCAAGACGAAGATGTATTACTTGAGAACTATCATTGAGTTAGTCTTACCCTGGTTAGTGTCAACTGGAAGTTAAAAAGATTGGTCAGTATCACGGGCATACTTTCTTTGCGTGATCGCTGTTGGTAAACAACCTTTTTATGATTGGTTTTTAAGGTGGCGCTCTACAGTTTCGTACTTAGCATAGGGTTAAAATTTTAAAGAAAAAGAGTTTCCCCGGGTTTCCTCACTAGTTATACTGGTTATTTAAAGGAGACTTTGTATATCTTAGGTGTTGTTCAAAGAACCTTTAATTCCCTTTATTTTGATGTATGATTGATGGGTGTAATATGGGTTAGAGAGTATAAAGCTTGGCCTTACTCCAGATGTGCACCTTTCAAAAAAGTGCTAGCTCTACTTGCTCATTTTCACATCTCGAACTTCAGAGGTAAATTGTAAAAAAAAGAGCCGATAACTTATTTACATTTTATGTATTTGGTAATTCAGTCATTCCACTTTTAGAAGCTGGTATTATCTAGTTTGGCAAAATTCATTTTCCATATTTTAATAGCTGCCAAGAAAAGTGTACTTTTGACAAATTTAGGTTGATTTTTAGAGCACAAGGGAGCAGTCATTTTAGTTAGCAGTGTCCTACGATCATTTAAAATTTCCAAAAGTACAATATCCAAAGAAATTTTATCCACATTACATGAAAGTAGTATATAGGTATGCCAACATTCTCTCCACTGTGCATGTTTAAAATGCAAACAACTTCACCTTACATACATCACTCTCTCAAAAGTACATAATAACTGGTGAGCGCCACCTAAGTGGGTTCATAATGGCGGACGTGACAAAAATAGTGTAGTAAGAGAACACATGACCAATCGCGCGAGACTTGAAATGAAGCCCAGGGTTTTAAATACGCATTCCATATACTTTTTCAGACAAATTCATTCAAAACCTTGAAGGAACAATGTGTATTTTTAATTTATTGCTTAGATTGTTTATTCTTCGTCTGATTTTTGAATTTAATAATTTATTCCCCTGGAGAATCAAGAAGTTGACGTTTTTATTTAAAAAAATTCTGAAAGATATTCGTGGAAAAAATATTCTGGAATTATTCGGAAGCAAAGACTGTGATTCAAGTGAAAAACTATTGTTATTCATTCATTGGACTACATCTGACGTCATCGCCTTCCATATTTGTACGTCGTCGAGACTCGAACCTGGATTCTTATATAACTATTTAGCGATAGGACTTGTGTTTTCATTCTTAGGATCATATTTTGGATTATATTCACAGATTGTAAGTCTTATTTACCAATTTTTTTAATTGTTGTCTAGGGAAATAATGAATTTTGTTAAAATATATTAAGCTTGTAGGCTTTCACTCTTTTCTTTGTTACTGAGTATGTAATAATATTAAAAAGAAAAGCAAAACTGATGCTGTTCGTGTATGAGTTCCACTACGACAAGATTAAGCCCTTTTATAATGATCGCGTGAAGACTCTTTTACCGATATTGATTCATATGTGTATTAATACTGATATACATTCATTTCATATGTGCATTAATATCGATACTGATTCATTTCATATGTGAATTAATACCGATACTGATTCAGATGTGTATTAATACCAAAACTGATTCATTTCATATGTGTATTAATACCGATACTGATTCATTTCATATGTGTATTAATACCAATACTGATTTATTTCAAATGAGTATTAATACCGATACTGATTCATTACGTGTGTATTAATACCGATAACATTTATGCAGATACCGCAAGCGCATTTGCGACCTAAAATGTATCCGAATTCTTTTTTTGGGGTGGGGGTCATGCAGGAAAAACATTAAAAATGTTAAAGATGTTCAAGGTTTATTGTGCAAAGGGAGTTCCGGCACCATATGTACGTGGAATGTCTTTGCCAGTGATATAAATTCGCACATGCGGTAAATCTGATACGATCAAATATACATCTCATGGATGTATTTGCACCAAAGTGAGTTTGTTACCGCATGATACCAAAAGATGGATATTACCTGATGACATTACCACTTAAGAATTTGGTCATCATGCAATTATAAAACACATTAAGAGTGGCTTAATTCACTAGAGCATCACAATAGTTCTTTGTGGCAGCTCCGTATTCGCTTGAAAGCCTTGCAATTTCACACTTGCAAATTTTCGGCTGGAATGGTTTGCAATTCTTTCATAATTGGCCCTAAACAACAAAGTGTTGGTTGTATTTAATTATCAATCGGTTCATTAATAGTGAATACATCGACGAACCATACACGGTCCGTAACACAACGTTGCCTGCATTCTCAATGATAAATGACATAACTGTTTCCGAGCGGTTTCAACGGCTCCGGCTGTGAAATAAATTTCATTGTAACAATGACAGTCTTTTCTTGAATTGCGTTAGCTGGTGAGACTGCTCTTCGGTCCAAGAACGCCGCTCTAGGTTGTAAACATTCACCCACCGCCACCCCCGAACGCTTGTATTCCGAGGCCTCATTAACAATTCCTGAGCGTAATGATGACCGAATAACTAACTGTTCAGCAAGTGTGGTTAAATCGTTGCACAATAGGTTGACCAAAATGTATATACATATGTCAAACACGAATTCGTACTGGATGTTTTGACTACATGACTACATCTCAGCAACAGATCTGAAAAAAGAAATTATAGGGATTCAGTTGTAATAATCGTGGCGATATTAGCGGTTTGTCTGCGTCACAGTGCATCAAAAACATTTTGTACAATCTTTTTCAAGTACCCGTCTCAGCCTATTTGTTTCTGCTTGCAATATCCACTATGCTTAATGTGTATATGTATACACATACACGATGATGTGCAGCTAAACACAACATATTATGTTGAGCCTCATTAGGCGTTTGGACATCAAGCCATCCACTTGAAATGTTTCTTGGCACTATAGGTACATTTCCACAACGCCCGTTTAGTCATTCATATTCCATCAACCCCATTTGTGGCCTATGCCACCATTGCTAACGTTTCTACAGCGGTTTACCTTTTGAATGTCCGCACAGATTGTATTATATTTTGGATAATGTTCGACTTTTTGTATCCTTAAATTGTTTGCATTAACATATTTTACTTTATATAATCGCTACCATGGAGGAATAACCGAGTGTCCACTACCCAAAGCAACTCTAGCCTTCGTACCTTATTTGTTTTATGATCCAATTTGGGTATTCGTTCTCCTAATCGTGGATCAGCTTGGGGTATGGTAGAACGTCCTACAGTTTCGCATGATATAACTTCAATTAATGATGAGGTCCGTCGAAGAATTTCTCTAAAATTTCTATACGTAAACATCAGCCCACACTCAGCTCTTTCGTCACCATTGAATCTACGCAAAATATGGTTCACAATGGATAGTTGTAAAGAACAGTTTTTGATTGGCTCAAAGATGCTCCCGAACATTATCATATTTTTTCTTGCAGTACCTGAAGGGACTGCATAGCATATAACGCCTGACTCTGTCAGGATTATCTCATCGACGCAGATCGATTTATCATGTGAGCCAATTAGTGTTAGATACTAAAGCAGGTCAAAATTGACAGGCAGCTATACATTAGAGATATTCCTAACATTTAATATAATGACCGTATGATTTGTACATGTGAAGCGTTTGCGTCTGGTAAACGTGAAATACGCGTACGCGCGAAATAATATGGAACTGGCCTCGGCGACATTGTTCGTAGATTACTCACAGGTGCACTAACGTACTCGCAGTATTGTCATCGCGTTTTGCACCAATTGCTAAACAAGTGAAAATCATAGTCGCTTGTTACATCAAAATTGTTACCTCGAATCAGTTGAAAATCTGGCATTGCGAGTAGTTCAGTCTATTTGAGATCGAAAACGCTTTTAGTTACTTGAGCGCCACCAAAAGCGATTATGTTACCAGCAACAGCAAAAACAGCAACAATACCAGTCCGGTTAGTAAAATTTTAATGAAGCCGCTCATCAGCGGCTGACAGATTCGGTGACTGCAAATCTGGCAATGAGGAGTGAATTACGACCATCACGCAAAAGGTATAGATAAAATCTATGTATAAATGGAAACTATAGTCTAAGAATGATGCAATTCAAAGCTTTATCAGATTCCGCACTTGAATTGGGCGCGTTTGTTTTGGGGAATTGAAACAAAACAGATTTATAGTATTATTGATGTTCGGCCAGGGTCACTGATCAGTAAAAGCTAGAATTGCAAGTGCAGTCTACGTCCATGTTTCTTATTTCATGTGAGGCATTCTTGAAAATTGAAGGAAAGCTTTACAGCATGACGATGCCACTTATGGTGCCAATACCCATGTTAGATTTGTCAACAATAGTTTCTTGGTGTTGTTCCACAGTGCACGTTATTCCATAGATGGAAAGAAAATCGAACCAATTCTTCTTGACCACGATGATATTGCCACGACGGTACTTGGACTCGCCAGATGCAGCGATGATTACACGAGAACAGCTGGTTTAACAATGATTTTTGTCATAGATGCAAATAATAAACAGATCAAAGTCCGTATGCTATTGGGCGACCTCGAAATCATGCTGGAAACGATAACGCTGATGAATAAGCAGTAGTCCTTAACGCCAAATGCCAATTTTAACATTGTATTTGCACAGCGTCGATCACATATTGAGTGAGGCTTATTGAGGTTCCTGTGTTCAATTCCGCTCGGTTACATAATTGAGTTTGCAGAGATGTTCGCATGGGTGTATTGTTGTTGTTCAGATAAACAGACAGTCGCCTTATTTCGCAGGACAACGGAACCCTCTGAAGAAAATTTTTTTTACTACACAGATAATAAAACCGCACGTGCATATCACAATCATTGGTCGTATATGGACCTGCATCATTACATCGACACCGGTCTGCAGATTTCCCAACACGACTTTCGTACATATTACACGACTGATTACTTTTCATTGGAACATTTGGAGTTGTTCAGGGAATCCGTTGTTGAAATGTATTTTCCTTTACGTGTCTGTGCAGCTCCCGCTGGTTGATATCGATATTATGACGTGATTCTCTCTGACACAGCTCTGTTGTTGGAGGGGGCTGGTGTCTTAATGAGGGTCCTTGATTTTCCTTGAGAAAAATTGACCGAATAATTGATAAAGTAATTAAACACGTTATGTCTTTAAATAATAATGTCCTATAACAAAGTTAAGCTCGGCCATAGTGCAAATCAGCTGAAAAATAAAAAGACTTAATAAAAAAAGATTGTGGGTCACATACAGGTTTTATTCAACAAAATTAAAGGAAGATTTTTTTTCCGTGTGGTTGACCCAAACAACGTAATCGGCTTCATTCAGCCAAACACAATGACACTTTAGTGGTGCTTAAAATATTCAAATCTTAGGTGATGAAATTGTAAAAGACTGATGGAATATTCCCATTCCTTGCAACAATTCTAAGAATTTATCAACTACATTTTCAGCGGATACAGAAGCGACCTCGTTAGTTATTAGGGGCTGTCAGAACAGTATCCTGGATGGCTTTCGAAAGAAAGTCGGTGGAAAAATATACGATTTTTTTAGGGATGGACCCAGTGGATCTATAAAATGACAAGACCTTAGGTTGTCAGAAACAAGTCGCCGAATACCCCCGGGAAGATTTCTTCGATTACGCGGTACAACACGCAGATGTCCACGCCATTAGCCGATCTTGATTTACGTTCCATGATAAAAATCAGCTACTCATTTTTGCGGTGTCTTTTCATGAGAACTTGCAGCATTGCATATCTAGATTTGATAGCGTTTTCTAACACTCACTGGGTTGCATGAGGGGTTATATCTCGACATCATTTTCATTTTGACTCATGTGAACTTAAACCACCAGCTGAAGCTGTTATTTATTTAGCCCAACGCGGACATATACCGGTAAAATCCCAGTAGGACGGATCCATATATGGTCATCTTGTTAAAACTTTGCATGCACTTCAGGAACCAAAGGTTACTCAAGCCCAATTCGTCAAGCACTTATTGATTTCACATTGAAGTAAGTTTAATATTACACAAACAAATGTCTATTAACCATTATGGACTTGACCCATCGCGATCACACGGTTGCGGCCGAAAAGGATTTGACTGAGTTTACTAGTCGTGTTGTAGCTGACATTGACCCATCTGAGCTTGTGATTTTTGAAGATCGGTATGGTAAACTGCAAACCTCCAACGTGGACATTGTTTTTTTTTTCATGCTCAAAGATTCAGTCGCACAGAACATGGATGAAATTCTGAAAACATTGAAATTAAAATCTCAAGTGTTTTGGTTGCGTTTAGTAAAGAATATGTTGATAATGCTATGCTGTAACACATCAACATGTGGATGAACAAATTAAGAATATGCAGCAACCACCATTCGTAATAAGATCATTTACAACGCTAAAAATGTGGAAAAAATAAAGAAGACGAAAAAACCGAATTTCAAAAAACAATTGATCGAATTGTTTTTGATAATGTGAATCGTTTGATATACTTAAATATTCTGGATCGTATTTATCTATTATTTCCGGTTACTGTAATAGCTTGAGTCAATTACCTGCTTTGATAAATGATTAACCCAATGAGCAAATAATAGAAATATATGCTAACATTGATGGTGATTTTGTTCCACTTGTCGATGAATATATGCGTCAGATTGTTGTTACGAGACCCTCGTGTACACTCGAATATAATCTTGCTAATGTTCAAAAATAGATATTGATAGTTGGTATCCCTCGGATGTGCCCATACAAGCTTGAGTTCAGCTTGGTATAATAGCATTAGCACGTAAAAACACCCAGTCTTTAGCGGCACCTCCAGGTATAAAAAAAACCCACAGGGATTGTTTCTACGACAACGAAATGGACCTCATCACCGTATCCATCTGGTCACGTTCAGTCATGAATATTTTACACGAACATAGACTCAATCAAGATAATCTTTTTCTTTTTTTTTATCTCAGATGTGATTCAGAAAAGATGCACTTGTTGCAGTAAATGTTTTATTGAAAATGGTATAGGGAAAATAGAACTTGCAACCATCGCTATGTAATGCACAAATAAAGACTAAAAACAAAACAAAAGAAATGCAACTTTCAATCTCTGCTGTGAAATTCAACAGATATATAATGAAACGCTCGACATATAATACTGATATTTCAACCACCGATCTGTAATGCTGCTGTTGAAATCTAGCCTAAATACCTCACATATACATGGAAGTTTAGACCTCCTTTCAAACGTTGCAAATTAAAGACTCGATTTATCAAATGTAATTTTGACCATTAAGAATTTGATTCAGCATGTGAAATAGGAATTTTTGACATATCACAATTAAATTTAAACTTCTACTTTCTCATTGGACCAACCTTTGTCAGCTACTTCGTCTTGTATCAAATGATTTTTGTTCTTTGTGTATATTACGTACTGATGCAGTATCTCGTCTATTATTTGATTGTCGCATGTCGCCGACTTTTTTAAATGATAGGTTAAAATGTATTATCCGTAATTGTGATCTAACCGTCAACTTATGCTTCTCAAACAAAGCATAAAAATTCGGAATTAAAGCGAAAACTCAGCCTGGTCATGCAATAAATTTTCTTGTTTTTAGCAAAGCAATTCACGAAGCAATGTAGATATTATAAGGAAAGACTTAATTTGAAATATTTTGTTTAAAACGACTCAAATTTCATTAGAATTTAGAAAATGTAATTCGTACTGAAACTTTTAATCGGGATAAGCTATGTAATGAATGATAATTATTCCTATATTATTCCTACAGACTCTATTGTTGTGTAAAGTTTTGCATATAGAATTTTTGTCAATCTTAGTGTTTGTAAGTTATATACTGGTCTCTATTTAGATATTCTTTTATTCTTTTTAAATATAGCTTTAAGCAGTATAATAAAGAGTTGTTCTGACTACACAGTGGGAGAAAATTCCATTTCGCAAACAGACCTTGACAAGAAAGATTTCTTTTTATTTATATTTGACCTTGAGAAACGCGTTTGGAGTCCTGATGCACATCAGTCATTACATATTGCAAGCTTGAAAAGTGCCGCCTTCGATAACAACGTTTTGCATCCTATCTGAAAAGTAAATAACCAAGGTGGTCCGAATAGAATACTGTTTCTTCTTTTTCCATTTGTTTGCAAAGAAATTTTCTGGGAGCTAAATTGACGTTTTATTACACCTGCAAATTACTACTTCTAAATACATCCGACTTGGTCTGAATGACTTTGTAATGCATATCTTGTAGAAGACTGCCAACACGCATGACTAATTTTATTTTCTGAATTTAAGAGCAGCAAGTACAAGACTCTTGTTTATTCGTATAAATCATTTTGTTGCAGTCCATATTGTGCACTGATATAGTCAATATTTCGAAAACGTATAGAAAATAAAATTTGAGATTTTTATAATAATGATTTGTATTGACTCACCGATAGCGCAGTGCCGTCACATTGTTAGTATATACTTTTATTTTAGCTCTGAGAAATATTTAGAAATGTATAATTCCCATGCATGCAAAATACTAAATTGTGAGAAAAATATATTAGTGTCTATTACAAAAAATGATATACGAATATTTCACATGTATTACAATTTGAAACAATATACTACATAACTGCTGCGCGCCAAGTGTATATGATGATGATGATGATGATGATAATAATAATAATAATAATAATAATAATAATAATAATAATAATAATAATAATAATATTAATAATAATAATAATAATAATAATAGAAGAAGAAGAAGAAGAAGAAGAAGAAGAAGAAGAAGAAGAAGAAGAAGAAGAAGACCAAAAATGTTAGTTTTAGTTTACTATATCCTTGCAACAACTGTTGGAGTTTGTATGATCAGGTTTTGAAAAACTTTTCGTTCCGTTATTGTATTGTATTTGTTATCGTAAAATGTTACAAGTACAACTATTAAAGAAACGATTGTCAAGATTTGAATAAAGTGATAGGTGAAGATATTGCATAGTACATGTACTGATAATAAATAAAAGGTAAATATTACTTTTGGAAACAGAACAAGAACTCTACAATGTCTGTACGGAGTTTTCGTTTGCTCACCAATGGTCCACCTTTTGCATATGAAGGCGGAGTTTTAGAGCAGAGATTCACAATAAATTTATAGGCAGCCAAAATGTATATATTTATTGAAAAAAATGGATAACCAAGCATTTTATATCGCCATTACAAAAAAAAAAAATACAGATACCGAGGTTGCAAGAAAATATTTTTCATCATATTGCTGATATGTTCTACGCCAACATGACTCATTTGGTTTTGAATAATGAATATTTCTATTGGTTTTCATATTGAACATTTCTCTTGGTTTGAATGTGAAATATTTATATTTCAAATAACTTTTATTGAGGTAATGTTCAGAACTTGATTTGCATCTTGAAATTGTGATATTTTTATCCATTTTTTGACATGTATATTTTTGTTCTCTTCAGAAGACAATATGCTACGGCACACCGCTATGTCCAAATTGTCAATCGTCAGTTCCACCTCTCCGATTAAGCATTTACTTGCAAGATCATTCAGCCGCGACGACCCGTGTTTCTGTGCTCCTATACGTTGGGTTTCTGGTTACCCCTGTCATCCTACCTGTAAATGATTACAGATGAACGTCATAAACCTATTTAAAGAACAACACACTCCCTTCAGAATTAAGCACACTCCTAGATGGGGCTCAATGTCTTTGAGTTTCTTTGTTATATTAAGGTTTACTTTCGTGCGACATGCACACATAAATAGCCAGATGATTTTGACCTAATAACTCTATTCACTACAGGCGTTATAATCCCGAAAACCATTATGGCCACAACCCCCCCCTCCGCATTATTGTTTTGGTGGTATCCCAATATTCTTTGTTAAAAGTGCATATATGTCGATAGATCGTTCGCTTGTGGTTCAGTGTTTAATATGCCAGATTGGAGACAGGAAGGACGCGGGTACTATGTTTACCAGTGAGTTACATATCCGTGATGACTGGTTAGGCATGCTACTTTACACCAGTTGTCGCGGCACTAAATAATTTTTTTGTGTTTACCAACCCTATCTCTTATGGGCGCCCGCACATACAGGCCCTCGTCCTCACCCAGATTTAACATGTAAACACGTTTTGGTCTTTATCCGCAAAACTTAATACCTGACCGCTACATGTTTGCTCCCTACACTGAAAATAATTCTGTGATATCCTGTTTGTGTCAGTGACCAGTTGTTTTGGCCAGAACTGCATTGTCAGAGACCAAAGTAACATGTGCGGTTGTTCAATGTATATGTGGGTGCTATTTCTTTCATGTGTTTGAAGCTTATACAATATCTGGCTGCAATAAATAAATATCAGATATCGAAAAGAAGTTTACTCATTTTCTTTTGGAGGGCAAAATGTCAAAGGTTAAGGTATATTTATGATGGTCTTAAATTCAGTAATATAGAAAAGTTAGAAGCAACAAGCTTTGTAAAATACAAGTAATTTATGTCACTAGCTGGTCGGCTTGGTGTCAGGATAATGTGACTGGGTGAGACATCATGCTACTACATATCTGCGGCATCATCCCACAGTGCTAGACATCACTATAAACTGTCACACTGCAGACATCGTTGTGATTTTACTAAAAATTTTTAAAGCTACATTTAAAAGTCTAAGCCTCACACACTAACTCAGTAGAATGCAAAGTGAAAATTATAAAGAACTTACAGTAGTGCCAAATAAATCCAAACTAATCTTTAAATTGCTAACAAAAATTTTAATGAATAAAGTTATGAATAACATTTAGAGGTATTCTAAATACTTTCCAACGCTGAAGGTGCTGATGTACCTATAATGATTGGTAGTCTCTAATATACCAATGACCTAATTTGTAATTATGTGCCAACAGTCATGATCATTTGTTGAATCACAGAAATATAATCCGAACTCTCCTTATTTTCAATTCGCTGTAATTCTAAGTAAATGTCTCTTTCGAACAATAATAAATCGAGCTTGGTGATTTCCAGAGAAGATTAATTTGAATAAAATACTTTCAGTCCAAATCAAACACTGAACACAATGAATGATTCTGCTTCATGATCCTATGAATGAATGAATGAATGAATGAATGAATGAATGAATGAATGAATGAATGAATGAATGAACGAATGAATGAATGAATGAATGAATGAATGAATGTTTGATAAACAAAATTATATTTTAAAGAAAACAATAAATTTGGACACAAAAGAAGACCCAGGACGTAGAAGAAAAGTTCATTTCCAGAACAATTCAAGCTATAATTGCACATGGTCTGTCACTAAAATTATAATAAAGAACACAGTATACATAATGTCTTTGACTCAAATCAAGATAATAATCCTTCTAGTTAATCTTCACTCACATATAAACTTCGTATTAATTTTTTTTGCAGAATTTACAAAAATAAGAACCACACAAAACCTTAAGATTCTGGTCATCTGGTCAATGAACTTGATTTTGGATATAGTCAACTACAAATTACGATTTTACTTAAACCATACCACATAATGAATAAAAACCTTACAAACATTGCAACTTATATATATATATATATATATATATATATATATATATATATATATATATATATATATATATATATATATATATATATATATATATATATATATATATATATAACAATGGTCTTAGGGGTACGTTACTCCAATAGTTGGCTGTTTGGGTGTGGGTGAGCGGTAGAAGAACTTGCACAATGTTTCTGTGCTTCGGCATGTTAGGTTGAACCAAATTTATAATCTACTTGTAGCATCTTTAGGGATGAAAAAAACCAATAGGTCAAAAGTCAAGGTCACATATAGCTTTTGACTTTGAATTCACTTATAAAATGTATTAAATTGCTTTTGTATCTTCTTTTTGTCAAAAGGTTATTATTTTAGAATTTGAGAAGTAAATTCTAATGAGAAGATAAAACATCATATCTATGGGAGCGTAAAATGTCAAAGGTCGACGTTACATGTGTCGGTAGGACGTTTCTTATGCAGGTCGCAGCGGTATCATTACAACTGACACGATATATTTAAGTATTTTCTACTATTAATACGTATGCATAATCAGAGGATACATTGAAATTATTAAACTGATATGCTGACATAAAGACCAACTCGGATCATATGCTTAAAGTTGGTCGAAAACTGTAGGGTGTGGGGATTTGCGCGACATCATAGAAGCCCCCATCCACAGGTGGACATCATCAAATTAATCTCCATATATTATATTTGTTTTTGCAAAGCACTGGAGAGGATTGTTTAATCTGCAACAGAGTTAAACGGGGTAGATTCACCTTCCATCTTCCGCCAATGTCTTGGATCAAACGTAATTTAAAATAGCGACTATATTCCAAACACACTTAGTCTAATGACATTCAAAAATCGTCTCTCATACATTAGGGATTATTCATTGCAAACTGTGCGCTTTAAGCATATTGGGTAAATAGTACAGTAAATAAAGAAGCTATCTTTACACAGTTTACTTGGAATAAACATGTACATAAACTAAAAAGGAAAGTGAAACATTGCTCATTTATTAAATGTTCCCTTGCTTTTGGAATGCTTAAGGTTTACATATGCGGTAGACCTATAATTTTCCTATCCATGACTTTAGCTGGGTACTTATTATTTTCTTCCCGGTTTTCGTTTGAATCTGCTTTTGCTATAACCAACCCAAAAAGACATTCCAAACTATGCTTACAATTTGGCAGTCACACATGTATAAACGTTATGTAAAACTGGCGCAGATATAACACATATATAACCATCATTATGGAGAGAGAGAGAGAGAGAGAGAGAGAGAGAGAGAGAGAGAGAGAGAGAGAGAGAGAGAGAGAGAGAGAGAGAGAGAGAGAGAGAGAGAGAGAGAGAGAGAGAGAGTAAACCTGGTTACGTGCATCATCTCAGAAAGCAGCAAAGAATAACATAGCCGAACTCCACTAAATATGCCATTAAACCTTGCATTTAAAGGTTTCCCATAATATTTATTAGAGAAACACGAAAACTCAATTATTTGCACTGTAAACAAAGATTGTAAATTTACCATCGTATCAGGCAATCAATAAACATGGCACTCAAGCTGAACATGAAGAAAAACAACAAAACATGACATTCACGAATATTAACGGAAGCTGTATCAGCGCGTTGGTTTTAGGCGCCCACGAACAATGTTCTTTTATGTTAACCTCCACTCACATCCATCTAAATATACGTTTTGTGAAGACTTACCCGCGTTACACTAAGGTGAGGTGATATGCAATAAAATTTCAGTTGTAACAAAGCTTTCGACGGCGTCCCCTTTGCTTGGCACCCATAGGGCAATTTAGTCACCTCGACATCCCAGATCATGAAGGACCTAGAAAATGAAGGTAGATAAACAACATGATCGGGAAAAGCGTGAAAAAGTCAAAGGAATGCTGGATAGAAGAAAATACTGCAAAATCGAAGACAGTCTGCGTAGAAATGAAATCAAATTGGCATATCGACTGGTGAAAGATCTCACAACCCATAAACAAGAGAAAACTACCATCATCCAAGACAAATCTGGAAAATGTCTCACAGAAGATCAAGAGATGCTCAAACGATGGACAGAATACTGCTCAGAATTGTACATTCATACAAGCGAAAGAAATCCAGCAGTAATACATTGCCCTCAGGCAGAGGAAATTGATGACAAGACCCATTCTCCGTCAAGATGTATAAATTGCAGTTAGGTCACTAAAGAAAGGAAAGTCAGCCGGTATTGGCAACATACCAGCAGAGCTCATTCAAGTAGGAGTAGAAGAGATAGTCACAGTCCTAACAATAATCTGCAACAAGATATGGCAGACATGAGAATGGCCAACCACATGGACGTAAACATTTTCTCATCGAGCTCTAAAGAAAGTAAACCTACAGCTATGTAAAAATTACAGAACCATCAGTTTCTTCACCCAAGCAAAGTCTTGCTGAAGATAATTCTCAACAGACTAAAGCCTCAAGCAGACAATATTATTGCTCAAGAGCGGGCAGGCTTCCCAGCGGAGCACCACAGAACAAATTTTCAATCTCAGACTCATTTGCGAGAAATACCCTCAGCATCAGCAGAATATATGTCACGTCTTTTTAAATTTCAAAAATGCCTTTGATTGGGTATGGCATGCAGCCTTATAACAACTATGAGGAAGTATAACATCAGTTCAGATCTGGTGCAGGTTGTTGAGCACCTGCATGACAAACCCACCAGTGCTGTTCTCATCAATGGTAGCAGAGAAGATTGGTTTCAAACAACAGTTGGAATCAGACAGGGATGTATATTGTCACATACACTATTGAACATCTTCCTGTAAAAAGGATCGTTGAGGATGCCTTACATAACCACAAGGGCACTGTCAGAATCTGTGGAAGAACAATCACCAACCTTCGCTCTTCAGATGATATTGATGGTTTAGCATATGATGAAAAGAACTGGCTGACTTGGTGTGCGCCTCGACACAACCTCCACAGCATATGGTATGGAGATTTGCACCGAAAGCAACAAACTGATGACAAACAACACCAATGGCGTCAGTGCAGAAATAAAGGTCAGTGGACAGAAGCTGGAAAGAGTCATAAATTTCAAGTACTTGGGATCAATTATGACAGAAGAGGTCTCCAAACCGGAACTCCTTTTGCAGTATTGCTCAGTCAACATCAATAACATGGGTGAACAATATGAAAGCTATCAACAATGCTTTTGGTTCCAAATTAAGGCTGTTGCACTTGATGGTCATACCCATCTTTCTGTATGCTCGTGAAAGATAGATGCTCACACAAGATCTACAAATATGGATTCAAATCTTCGAAATGGCATTATCATACATTGACCATGTAACCAACGAAGAAGTCCACAACAGGATCCAACTAGCCAATGGATCCTACGATGATCTTTTGACCACTTTAAAAATGCTCAAACTGAAATGGTACAGTCATGTCTTAAGTTCATTTGGACTGGCAAACACAATCTTGCAAGGCGAAGTTTGAGGTGCAGAAGATGAGGCAGACAGAAAAATAGGTGGAAAGAAAACAATAAGGAGTGGACATGCATGGGATTTAGAGATCCCTAAAGGGCAGTACAGAAAAGAGAAAGATGGAGAGAATTGGTTGTTAAGTCATATGTGGTGCTCCAACTACCTCTTAGGTTAAGGGATTGATGATGATGATGATGATGACGACGACAATAATGATGACGACATCCCAGTTCACACTGACACTGTACATAATACAAATGTTTATAAACGGTAAAATGGGTAAGTACCTATTAAGGTACTTAAAATAACACAAACTCTTAGAAAGAGACTTCAAGCCATATCGTATTCAGTAGCAGTCAATAAAGACAAATAGTCTGTCTTTTGAAATCCAAAAGCGTATTTCAAAACTCGTCATATGTGGACATATGATATTATCCTATCCTAGCTGAGATAATGTCCACCGATTATTATTAGACTGAAGACAATCTAGACCAATTGAACGCACTTATAAACTAAACTAAATATAAACCGCCATGTTCATCATCTAAACTGATTGAGAAAAGAAGTTTACAGAAACAGATTTTGTTTTGTTTAGTTGTCTTGTCATTAATGTGTACCATCTGACGAATTCATCCTAACTCCATTATTCGACTGAAATGAAGATTTTTTTATGCATGCACATTCATTTGCATACGTACTTGTACGTCAGGTATGTCAGACCTTTTTGTTTTCATAATACTAATTTTAAATATTTCACTTTGGTTTTTGATGAAATGAATTATAGTTTTCAATTGAACAAAATTTGTTGGCTTTTACTCTTATTTGCTTCTTGTTTAAAGGCAATAGCGTCGTAGCGATATACATGCAGATGCATTTTTAGATAGCTGTGGGAATCTCTAATGTTCTGATGGAATGGTTACCTGATACAGAGCTCCGAATTATTGCGAATTTGGAAGCACTTAGAGGGTATATTTTCACTTCCATTGGGAACGAGGTTGACATGTTCATAGGGAGTTGAAAAAATCACAGGAGAGCTAGCCTTCTTCTATAGCTGCTAACATTGGTGATTTGATGCAAACTTGTGTTTGTGAATATAATTTATGTTGCTTCATTACTGTGGAAATCAAATATTCACCAAGGTCATCAAGGCTAACAGGTGGTCACTAAGCTGGAATCTTGAAATATATTTTCATGGCAACGTTCAATATATTAATGTTTTTCACATCCATTATCGTTGTAAATTATTTATACATCATAAACAATAGGGCAAAGTGATATAATATTAAATCTAACGATAATGCTTACATTTTCACGTTTGAACGGGAGAAGAGTGAAGTCAAAATTAGTTGTGTTAAAATATAGCATGAAATCTAATAGAAGTACTACTTTGATGATTTAAAAATATTAAAAAGGAATAAATTTATTGATTCAGCAACGGTGAAGCTTTACAACTCAGATTAATGATGAGAAAACCGAAATAAACCAACATCGACCTAAAAGCAGGATGGTTAAAATAATAAACATTTGAAGAAGGAATAGATTATGTATTTTGACGTTGCTAAACGTAAAAATTTGTACTCAACCAAATTTACAAACATCCCTTGAAATTTACAAGGTAAGTCAAAATTGATTTGACAAAATACAGAGACAGAATGACTTAACACATAATTAAGAATTGGCGAATAAGCATTGTACAGTGCTGCAAATTAAAGTACATGTTTTAGACGGTCAACCTTTTGACTTGTTATAACACAAAAGTACACAAAAATACCATTTATCGGGCATTGTATCCTTTAGGTGTTTATATTTTGTTTTATGTGATTGGCAAAGAACGTTTTTAAGACATCTATACCACGATTTTGAAAGCTGAGTCGCTTACACAGCAAACACTAAGTTATATCACTGCATTAAAATGGAAAAACTAATGTTTAATATAATGACTAAAACAATAGATACTTGAACAATATATCTTTATAACCAATATGACATGTATCATACCACAATCTATATAAATACATTTTGACAGTAATTATGAAAGCAAATAAAAGATAGGTACCAACGTAATCAGTTACTTTACAACTGATATAATTGGAACACCAAAATTTAAAATCGTTAGAACATATGTCATATTATAAAGTAATGTTTGTAAAGGGTTACATTCCGAACGTTACCATTAAATATTAAAACCAATAAGAAATATTTGGTGATCCATCCATCTATTTTCAAACCGCAAAAGACTTGAACGGAGAGGATAAAGATAACATGTTTAACGAGCACGAAGGGTGTCTACAAACAAACAAGATGAGATGTGTATAGCTCAACAGATTTTAAAAGCAACATTGAACAACGGTAACAAGTGCGTAGTCATGAAATGAATACAAACTATAATAAATCGTTTAATTTCGAGGGACCGGTTGAAATTATTATACCATTGAATAAATGTACGAAACTCATTACATGATATAATGTATTTACGGGCATGAAAATTGCTGTAAAACATATACAATAGCGAATATTACAATCTCGTTTATGAGATTCTGATAAAGATATATTGTATTCAAATCAAAAATATGTTGATGCAGTCATGGTAACATTTAGACTTCTTTTAAATTTGAGTCCAAGAAAGCATATCGACACTTCTCGTTACTACATTTCCTGAACGAAACCATGTACAGTTTCACCGCATCTATTAAACCTTCTGACACGAGGAAATACCACAAAAGTATCCAAGATAGGTAGACTAGTTGTACCATATGGATGAAATAATATCCAGTACACAATAGGTATAGAGATTTCGGTGATACAATTCTTTGTGTAGAGCTTTCATTTGATATTTAGTATTTATTGAAATTATAAGGTCAGAAAGAAATGATAACATCAGCATTGTGTGTTGCATAATAAAATGTTGATAATGCAACACAGAAGTGATACATGGGGTAGAAAAGGTTTGGAAAAACAGTAAATACATGCTCAGTATGAGGGTTTTGCACAAAAATGCCACAATTTTACAGTAGGTTTTGAATCTAAATAATACACGATAGAGAAATTATAATTTGGATGATATATCAAAATTTTATGAATAAACGGACATCAAGTTTAATATAAAAATAAATTGTAAGCACTGCATCTTCTTCATTTCTTGAAGTAACATTATACGCTCTAGCCAGACTTACTGTCAATACCTATAGATATCAAATTTACAGAACGAGATAATATCATATATTATACTGATATTCAAGTTTTTACATACACCCCTAAAAGCAATTCAGGTAAATACTCTTCATAATTTTACAGTCATGAGTCTGTTATTAGACCCAAAGCAAAAGTGTGACAATAAATGTTTGCAGACTCTGTTTAGATGGTCAGTGCATATGACTATATATGTGTGCTAGGCTAGATTTCAGGCATTCGACTGACAAAAATAAGTTAAATCAGTTTACATATTTCTCGTCAAAACTGTTGTCTGAATGTAAAATACCTTTATCAGGTCAACATACTTTAATTCTGTCAAAACGGAATCCGAATTATCTCTCCACTGTCTGATGTGCTACTATTTGATCTTTTCTATTTTAACATTTTCCAAATCTCTTAAGATAAAGTTGTTTTTTTTCTTATTTAAACCTTCTCTGCTTATGACAGAGTCGACATCAGATACTAGATTGATGGCAAACTCTTCAATTTTAGGACACTACAGGAGAGAGAAAAGTGATTGTTCTCAATCTCCTATTTACTAACAAATGTTCGCTGAACGCCAAATCAGAGCTTGATGTGTAATCAGGGAAGTTTCGCGTATAGCCTACAGTTACAAAAATAGCAATAACCTTCTGGCATTGGACAAGTACACCTATCTGTTAATTGCAGTGTATATCAATGATGAAACCAACACCATATTTGCTAAATCAAGTTTAGTCTCTGGCAGACTTTGCGAACATGTTTGGGAGTGTAGAGGCTAGAGTCTACAAACTAATGGAAGGTCTATGAGGTCATTGTGTTGGCTACCCGGCTGAATGCACGAGAAAGTTGGACGATGTACGGAAGCCATGACAATAAACCTGAAACAGTTCACATTTTCTGCCTCAGGAAAAAGATGAGGATTATATGGCAGGACAGAGTCCAGGACACTTATGTTCTCATACAGGCTGACATTTCAGCCATCCACACTTTGCTGATAAAAAGATCACATAAGATGGTCATATCACGTGACCACAATGTCAGAAGAGGGATTACCAAAGATCTTCTACGGCGAACTTTAAGACGGAAAGTAATCTCAGGGTGATCAGAAGAAATACGGAACATGATTCTTAAGAACCTCGCACAAGATACCTCACCTGGTGCAGTCTGATTAACAATGGAGCTACAAAATAAACTGAGAATAACTGCAGAGGCAGTACAGAATTCGAGCATCGTAAATCTTACAATTGTGGTACGTCCTCTGTTAACGAAGCAAACCGAATCAGGATCTCTTTTTAAATGTGGCGTATGTAGTTCAGAGCACAAATTGGCCTGAGCGGTATTCATATACTTACAAATCAGCTAGTGATATCATGGTCATCACTAAAGCTGAAGAATAAACAAAAAAAAGCAAAAAAGAAAAAACAAAACAATTTCCATAAAATACTTTTATTGACGGCAACTGTTGAGAGCAAGACAAGCGAATCTGACAAATCTAGACCTGGAAAGGTAACTTCACAAAAACCAAAAATTCGTCGCAGAGCTGAACTTGATAGAAAACTTGCATAACATGCATGGAGTGTGACAACGCAAATTACATAATCGTGTCAGGAAAGATGTATACGGAAGGAACAATGAAATATGCAACAGAACAGCTTACAAGATCTTCAAAGTCAGTCAAAGCGTGTCAGAGATAATGTCTGCCACTACTTTTATCGTTGGATAAATGAGACAAAATTGTCATAAACATATATTTTATAGTCTACACTACTGTTGTGCTCCGTCACCGTTGGAACAGCGCTTCTTCCGAACAACGCACAGATTTACCTCTTCGAAAACACCACTAGACAATTATCTTAAATTTAGGTTGACAAAATGATGAAATAAAAATTATATGGTTTAAACAATCAAATATTATAAAGGTAAAGGATAAATACAAAGTAACATAAAATATTGGGTAGGCATGGTCAAAGTTTTGCGTAGTATGCATATAACAGCGTAATTGCATATAACAGCGTAGGCGTAGTATGCATATAACAGCGTAGTATGCATACAACAGTGTCTAGATTATGTATTGCAGAAATGGTATCTATCAACTTTGGTGCAATAGTATATTAGAAACTACGTTGTAAACAAATCATACGCACATAGTTGATAAAATTTGTTTCTGAATAAACTAAGCAGATATTTCGTGCAATGCCACATACCAGCTTTGGCACATTCCGTGTTAACCTTTTTGATACTGTTTTTAGATTTAGGCTAGTTATAGACGCCAGACAGGGTCCTTACAAACAGCATGCAGGTGACAATGCATAAACTGTCTTCTTTAGCTTGTAATAAGAATGGCAAAAACTTACTAACAGTTTTATATCTTGAGTTTCCTCAAAATTTACTTTCTTAGTTCTGCTAGCTAAAATTACAGGAGCCATATCATGGGTTACCAAGCTTGATTACACATTTCGAAATTGTAATGTAATTTCGACTATATTTCAACTGCAATTCTATCTGCACACAAAAACACTATATTCTATAGCGTCTATTTGATTTTTGAAATTTTAAGCCATATTTTTATCACATACTGATTTCGAACATTCAATGACAGAACAGAACCACACTTGCATATGTCAACACGCTTCTCAATCGCTGCTTCAATCCGATGTATTTCATGTAGAACTGGCACATATAAATCCAACCCATAATCACAATATTTCGTAGAATCGACAAAAAATACCAAATTCTATTCATTCCAGACCCAATGGAAAAGTTGTTGCAATGCGCATTCATTCACAATATAATTCCAAATTTCAATTTTATGTAATCCAAAATGACATTTTCTTTCTAAAGTGATGTCTACAGCGCGACTAAGCTCAAATTTATCTGGGTGAGTGATGTGCGCATTAATAATGTTGTGTAATGGTGAATCTGCGCTTGTGTATTTGGAATACGGCGTACGTTCAGTTACTTTAGAAAAAACAGTCAGTGTATAATAAAAAGTATATTGCATTTGTATGTGAAAATATGAAGTTGTTTTGAAATAAAAGTTGTGCCTACTTCTTTCTTTAAATATGTTTTAGGCATCAATAAACACAAATCAAAAACGTTTCTCTAAAACAAACGAGAATGGAATACAAATAGTGAGATATTGCAGAATAATGACATACTGGTTTTAAGCAGCTTAAGATGCGAAACATTAAATTCCCAAAAGAAAGCTTTAATTTACAATTATTTAGGATGATCATGTGAATATAGATCAATTAAACAAGAATTATTTTCATATGGTATGCGAAACTCATGCATTAATAAGGGGTGGAATACACAATTATTATTTTGTATTTCAACGGATCTGTGGGGATATTTTCATGGATGAAGTTTATAAATATTTAATTTAATGGAAAAGCTACTATACCATAACAGGATATTAAATGGTTTATGCTGTTAATATTAAACAGACAGTTCGTTCATATATTATACGTTTATAATATATCTTATTTGTATTGATAGTGAATAAAAATATAACCTATTTATTAAATTTTCAATGTTCTTAAACATGACAAGATCTGTTCCTTCAAATGTCTACAATGATTCTAATTCTTACAAGTTTTGCAAATGTAACAGAATTGAAACCAAGTGGGTTTTTGGACTAAATGAACAACACAAACAATGTGATGGGAGATGGAAATTTATAGAATGATTTACCACAGGCGAGATCTCACGTTTGGAATACCATTAAGATTCGAATAATATGAAAGAATTCAAATATGCTTGGAAAAATATGCACTTTAGGTGAGATTCACATAATGTTCTATATTATGCTATGTAAGTGTGATTCACATAATCTCGTGGAGTACAAGTAAGATTCATAATACTCTCATGTGATGTAAAATGATTGAAAATGTACTCAGTTGAGACATCAATTGGACAAGCATGCGACTCTTAACACTTTAACAGTAGTATGATTCATAAACTGATAAACCTCACAGTTTCAACAAATCCTTGGTTGGCCCACACTTTTACAGGCCCTCACACCCTTCACGGATCCACATATACACATATGTACTGACAGCACCCAGCGACCTTGTATTGACTACGCCTACATCATTGGTTCCACCACATGTACAGACGAACGTATACACATATGTACGGACAGCACTAAACAGCTAGTCAGCCCTACAAAGCTACCGTCAGCCCTAAACAGCACTATGGCTGGAGAACATTATGGTGAACGTTCACTCCCTGACAAAGTCCAAATGACCAGTGCGTCAGTTTGAATATAGAATCAACCTTAAATCCATTGTTGAGTGAATAATAATCAAGGTAAAATACTCATGCTTTTCTTGACTCTCGTCGCATATAGATTCCCACAAGATACCTGCTAGAACAGATGCTTACCTGGAGAAATAATTAATCACTCCAGGTAACGTTGTGTGCATGCACAACGAATAATGGTTTAAAAAAGATCTAAGGCAAAACCAAATTATTTCTTCCCTTATTCTGTGACATCAACATTATGCAAAAATCATAATATTATATAACTGCATACTATTCCCGTATACATCATTGCAGAACATGGATGATTTTGTAAATTATAACATAAAGGTTCTTCTATTTGCTTTCAATCTTACTGGTGAAATTGTTAACCTTGTCTTAAAAGATTTAAACCACAGTAAAGTATTAATTTGGTTTGTTGATATGTTTATTTTAACTCCGTCTGTAAGTCATTTAAAGTATCTATGAGAAGAAACTGAGCTGTTATTCCAAGAATTCTTATATCTAATAATGACTTTGATATTTTAACTGATTTAACATTCACAAAATTTTCGTATATATTCTTGATATGTTTTATATCAACAATCCTTGTCTGTTGATATTTTACTAGTTATATCCTTTTATGAACCATTCGCTCCACTAATGTTTAGGTTTTGTTTATATCTATTCTATGATGGGTATATGGTCTTTTATGTTACATAAATAGATTTTTTTCTGTTACATAAATAGATTTTTCTGTTACATAAATAGATTTTTTCTGTTACATAAATAGAGCTTTCGGTCGTCTTTGAAACATAATTGTTTATGTTGCTTTTTTACAAAAGAGAGGAAAAATATCTGAAGGTGGACTTGTCAAGAAGTTTCTCTTCCTGTTTACGGTGAGAAGGACTGATAAATATTATAACAAAGTAACAAAATGCAAATCAATGTTAGATAACATACATTTATAGAAAATGTTTCAAATGAACATTTTTAACTCTTTAAAAAACAGCTCAATATACCTTTTTCTCAAACCACGCTATCTTTAACAAACACACTTGAAAAAAACCAGTTAAAGTAGTTGAAGGATCCGAAACTGTAAATTAATTCCAAAAATAAGACATCAAAATGATAACAATCACAATAATAAATGGTATGCGAAAAGAACAACGTAGTCATCACTACTTACCGTGTAACATTAAATTTAACTCTTAATGAACGATGCACTGTGCTTTTTAAGAAGATATGCAATATCAAAATAAGATTTACAAATTAACATTAACAATGAAGAAATCATACAATTTGTTATTCCGATTTCAATAAGTCAACACAAAATAATTTCATTAAAATAATGAACTAAACCAAGTACTATTTGCAGCCACCTGCACAAATTCTAAAGCGGAACAAAAAATAAGATAATTATTACTGCGAACAGAAAGCGGAATAAAGATTGCGAGCAGTTCTGATAAAAGCTATTTACACGTGATAAGGAAAACTAGAGAATGTCGAAGCCAATTTGTAATGCCGTCCAGGGATGGCCTGAGATTGAATTATATTTTTCAAACATATTTCATAACAGAGAAGTTAAATTTTACATTTATTTACTCAGAATTTATTTTATTTACTCAAAATAGATTTTATGTTTACAATGTTTCAAATAATCATAAAATAATACATCCAGTTACGTTAACGATAAGAATGTAAGAAAAATGTTTAATTTTAGATGACTTCTGCAATTTAGAAATGTACACTAATATAATCAAGGAGATAAAACATCAATAACGATAATGAAGAAAAGACATACATACATACGTACGTACGTGCGTGCGTGCGTGCGTACATACATACATACATACATACATACATACATACATACATACATACATACATACATACATACATACATACATACATACATACATACATACATACATACATACATACATACATACATACACTATGTAGTTTAATTACCTGTGTGTTAAAATTTGAGCTTTTTTGTCTCATTTTGTATCATTATATTTTATTATAATTATGATTATGTTCACGGGATCTGGTAATTTTTAAAGAAACACCGTGTTTATTTAGAACGTAAATATGATTTTGTGCTCGATAAACAACCGGCGTAAAAGACTGGTTGTGGCCAAGGTCATTTTCTATGCATGTGTGATTACATAGTGTACTGCGATTGTTAGATGATGAAATAACCACGCATTCTTCGTGCGCGGGCATGAAGTGACGTCTTAGTTCGATATAAAAACACATTTCCCTGTGCCATAGTCAGTCGTCCTTATACATTGTGAAGAAGGTATTATGTTTCTTGTACTAAAAAGAGTATTTTTCTTTACATGTGTTGAGCTCGAGATGTGTCTTGTTATAGATGACAGCTATAGGAGTTCATCTACTTTTTAGAAAATAATTTATTCCCTGGAGAAATACACAAGTGGTTTAGGACAAAGACATTTATTAAAATTCATTTTAAACTGGAACAGTACAGAATAAATGGTAGTTCAATCTGAAATTCTGGACATTTGTGTAAAGACTTCATCTGACGTCATCATCCTACATCTTCTAACAAACCTGAGATTCAAACTAGATTCAGTTAGAACTGTTTTTGGATAGGACCTATATATTTTCACAATTCTATGATAAATATTTGATTTTCTTCACAAAGCGTAAGTCCTACTTCATATTTTCATCTTTTCACCGTGTTTTCTAGAGAAATAAATTATTTTTGTTAAAACTTACAAAGCTTGTTGATTTCACTCTTTTCTTCGGCTGCTTTTGAACGATCAGATGCGTAACAATACATACGTACATACATACGTACATACATACATACATACATACATACATACATACATACATACATACATACATACATACATACATACATACATACATACATACATACATACATACATACATACATACATACATACATACATACATACATACATACATACATACATTCCTTCATCGACTAGGCCACGGAAATAATTACTCCAGGGGATATTATTAACTTCTTTTAGAGTCATTACCTGTAAAAAATATATTATACGCAGTTTTCATTACATATAATACCAATACTCCATATAGATGAACGGATTAACTGTCAACATTAAAACCAAGGAGGAAACATACTGTAATATCACGAAATGACTTATGTGTTTCTAATGGCTCAGGCAAAATAATTTGCCGTTTCGCTTAGCTCGCAAACAGTATGTGAGGTTGCGTTTAATCGTAAGCTCGCATTAATGTGCACTAACAACACCTCACCCCCGAGAAACATCTTTAAGAGGTCCTTGTGACTGTACTTTGAAATCCACATCTAGAAATGGGAAAGATGGTTCACTAAATGAATCACTACACATCGACTTAAGTTTGAGTAGCAGCCTCAGGTAACAGATCCCATAGAAAATTGTGATTCAGTTAGTCAAAGTTTGATTTAACACCCAAATACATATGACGTTAGACGCTACCTAAATCGAAAAGTTGTAAAGAGATCGAGGACCACAAGAGCATTATTTTAGATATATTGGACATGTTTAATTTGTGACTTGATACATTGTCTAATTCTACACAAACATTTCGAAATGTGAGAGATGTATAAGACAGGAAGGAAGTTAAATTCAGTTATGCGTTATCCATTTGATGAAAGGATAAACTTTGAGATACACGCGTTAGATGGTGACAGGAAACAGTACAGTAATCAATTAAAGGCTACAGTAAAGAACTCCACAGAAGGCTATAATACTTTACACTGAGAGTTTTGATCAATTGCAGATATGACTAAATAATGAAATAAAACAAACCTATAAGGATATTAGAAACTTATTTAACGATCTTAATGGATCTTGTGTTAAACCGCTAATACAAATATTTTATAGGTTTTACAAAAGAAAAGGCTTAGATGGAAATTAAAAACGCCGATGAAAAGAAAAACAAAATATATGTGAGTACAAATTAAGGGAAGAATAAGTTTGTATTAGATTTAATGGGAACAGCATATATATATATATATATATATATATATATATATATATATATATATATATATATATATATATATATATATAATTTTATTTTTATGATAGTCTTCAAGCACCACCAAGAAATTCATTTTAAAGTGTGTCATTTCATTATGGGTAATAACGTGCACCTATTTTCGATTCAATGAGGTTTGAATAAAAAAAATTATATTGGTTCTAGTTTAATTTCATCAAACCTTATAAACAATCCATTTATTTTTTTTTTAGTTTATCATCGTTTATCTCATTAGCAGGTTGTTAAAAAACTGAACCATAAATCAATAACTATCTAACACTTTTATTGCTCTTGTATATAATATTTCCACCTAAAACACTTGACATATATCTACATCTTCATGATTGAGCATTGAGTCGTGTTTTTCCACATTCACAAATATTTAGCTTTTAGTTTCTATTGTAGTTGCTTCACTAAATGACAGTTAGATTTCATTATATTTGCACAGTTTTGACGTTATTAGTAGAGTGCAATTCAATATTGCTTTTGATAATTATGTTTCCGTTCATCACAGATGTAACATGCAATTCATTACATTTATTTTAAAAACTGCTGACATAATATCATTATACTGTTTTATAGGATGTTGGACATTTCATAATGAAGCATTGTTATCTTCTCGTTCCAAACTACACATATATTTTTAATTTCGTATGCTTAGTGCTCATCACTGACTCAACCTTGAAAAAAATCATCTGGTTTGTTGATCAGAGATGCTTCACACTCGTAAAAGTCGCTTATTAATGCAGCTTTCTTTCCTGACCCTACTGAGAAACAGAATGGGCATAAGTATATATATATATATATATATATATATATATATATATATATATATATATATATATATATATATATATATATATATATATATATATATATATATATATATATATATATATATATATATATATATATCACATTTTAGGTACGATTTTTACGATTTCGTTATTGGCACAAATGAATTGGCACGAATAAATGCTAAGCAACAGAACATACGCAATCATAGCTAACAGAAACGTCTCGTGAGTAATGAGATAGCAGGCTTGCACAAAATAAAACATTTATCATAGACATTTTGGTTGCATGTATTCAATGGAATGAATTTGAAATATATAATGTTTGGTTAATATGAGGCATCAAATATAGAAAGTCCATGGAGACTGTATTGATACATTAGCTGCATCAGCCAACGCATTGTTGATTGTACTATGCATGTAGTCATGAACGTATTTGTAACTGACACACTAGAAAATAAGGTTATTATCGGTGTTTATCGCTAAGTGGCGAGGTGAAGGAAGAATACGCGAATTCGACAGAAGTGTACTTGTTCCCAAGGTCAATAAACAATGTTTGCATATTTGCTGGCTTTGCTGCTAAATTGAGACATAAGTTGTGTAAAAAAAGAAGTGTACTCCTTCGATTCGTAGGCATGTAAAACTTTTCATACACATCTAGAAATATGAGCACTGGAAAACTAGCCATCATCATCATCATCATCATCATCATCATCATCATCATCATCATCATCATCATCATCATCATCATCATCATCATCAGTCCTGTAGTCTGGTAGACCGTAAGAGCACCGCACGAGACCAAACAACCAGCTTCCTCCATTCATCTCGATTTTCCAGCTTTCTCAGTGAGTCGCCCAGTGTCAAGTCTGTCCACTCCCGAATGCTGTCTTCCCAACTCTTTTTCTGCCTGCCTGTTTCTTCTTCCTTGTACAGTGCCTTGAAGGATTGCCTTGGCAAGTCCTGATGATCGTGAAATATGCTCATACCACTGCAGTTTACGTTGGAGGTTTTTGTGAGACCCAATGGCTTGTCTTATCCTTTGCCGTTTTTCTTCATTGGTGACACGGTCTTTGTATGAAACGCCGATAATCCCATCGATGTGGCCTGTATCCTTTTCTCTTCGCCAACTGTTATGGTTCATGGTTTACTGGTGTCGACCAATATGGAGATCATCAGTGAGTACATCAGCCAGACTTTTGAACTGAGTGTTGCTCCAGATGGGCTTCAATTTTGTCAGTTCTGCTGTTGTATGCGCAATCCTGGAGAGTACTTCAGGCTTCGATCCTTCATCTGCTACAATTGCCCCAAAATACTTAAATCTGTATATGATTAATAGTTTCGTACCATGGACCATGTTGTGAGTGCTGATGCCTTTGGTGTTGTTAGCCATCAGTTTGGTCTTCTCTGCACTGCTTTCGATGCCGTAGGTGTCGGAGGTTTTGTCAAGGCTCTTTGCTAATCTAGTTAGTTCTTGCTCATTTCCTGCTAGTCCATCAATGTCGTTAGGAAAACGTAAGTTGGCGACTGTTCTGCCTCCGATGCTGACTGTCCCTTCATTCTTTCCAAGCACGTATGACATGATTCTCTCCAGAAAGATGTTGTGTAATGTGAGAGAGGGCAGACAGCCTTGTTTGACTCCGACTGTCATTCGGAACCAGTCTCATATGTTGAAGTATAATGCACTGGTGGCCTTGTCATAGAGGTGCTCTATTACTGTAATGAGGTTGGCGTTTATGTTGTACAGTCTCATGGTCGCCCAGAAGACTGCATGACATATCCTGTCAAATGCCTTCTTGAAATCCACGAAGAAGTGGTACAGATCTTGCTGTTGTTGGAGGTACTTCTCACACAACATCCTGAGGTTGAAGATCTGCTCTGTTGTGCTGCGCCCTTCTCAGAAACCTGCCTTCTCCTTGGCAATGATCTTTTAGCCTGTGGCTTTAGTCTGTTTAGCAGTATCCTGAACATGAGTTTGCTTGGATGGCTTATAAGACTGATTGCACGGTGGTTTTTACACTGTTGTAAGGTGCTTTTCTCGGGAAGGATGATGATCAGTGATATGATAGGGTCCACGGAAATGGCCATAGTCATATTTGCCAGATCTTTTTGCTTATGTTTGTGAGGGCGCTAATCATTGCTTCTCCCCCTGATTAGACAAATTTTGCTGGGATGTTATCCACTCCAGCTGACTTCCTCTTTTTCAGCAATCTCACTGCTACTTCTACTTCTTCACATAGGATAGGGTGATTGGCGTTAGTTGCTGGAGGGTCTTTCAATACCTCTGGAGCTATTGTGGCTCGGTGGTTGTAAAGTTCTGCGCAGTACCCTCTTCATCTTTTCAGAATGTTTTTTTTCTTTTGTAAGTCGGTTAACTCCTTTGTCCTATAAAGTGGTAACTCGCCATTGTTTTGTGCGTGTTAGATCTTGGACCAGTTGGTACGCTTTCTTGGTGCGTGTTAGATCTTGGACCAGTTGGTACGCTTTCTTGCTGTTGTTCCTTTTCAAGTTTCCTTCAATGTTTTGGACTGTCCTTCTATCCAGTTCTCTTTTGCTTTTTTTCATGCTTTTCTTGTTTTCTTGACTTCCCGTTTGATCGCAGTGTACTGCTCTGCCCCTTCGGTATCGTACTTTTTTCAGGTCCTTCCTCTTATCACTCAGATTAAAGACCTCAGCTGTGACGCAGGGTTTCTTGACTGGTTGATGTCTACCAAGGAACTCGCTGGCTGTTTTGGCCGTTACTGTATTAAAGGTGGTGATCAACGTGTCCGTATATGCATCGTCAGCGTCGAGGATGGTGAGAGGTACAAATTTCCCACAATCATTGCCAGGAAGGCTTCTGTTACTTCGGGATCATCAGTTTCTCGAGATCAAACTTTAATCTTGTGTGGCTCTCTTTGTTGACGTTCTTTAGCTGTAGCCTCAAGGTCATCATTACCAGCTCATGGTCATTTCCTATGTCCGCCCCGTGAACGCTTCGATTCTTGGCGATGTTTACAATTGACTGTATGTGTCTCTTCACCATGATGTAGTCGTTCTGACGGTGATGTTCTTCGCTTGGACTGTACCGTGTCTATCTTCTGTATACTGTGTGTTGGCCGAAGGTGTTTGCCACCTAACTAACGAAATTTTAGGA